>KZ308422.1:349109-359144 GCA_000376725.2 Ladona fulva | reverse complement strand
AGTTCCTTCCTCATCTCCCTTGTTCACTGCAGCTCTCCCTTGTCCTTCTCTATCCCAGCTAGTAGTAGTAGTCGCGCTCTTTTTTTTGTGTGTGTGTGCTATTTTTGCAAAGTTTATATTAGAATAGGATCTAATTTCCTGGAGAAAAGTGATTCCTATGTATATAGTGATTTTACAACCGTTATATATTTTATTCCATACGACCGTCATTAACTTTTTTATGTATCGTCCATCTAGCGGAGCTTTTGAAATTAGTGCGTCTTGGGCAGGCCAATCTTTTGGAAGCCGTGTGCTCAGAAGGGGGAAGTTTATGTGCCAAATTCCCTCTAAATATATCAAGTTTTAAGTTATTCATCAGATACAATCCGTGATGTCAGAATTTCTTTGTTAATAACTATTGACAAAGTGCTTTAATTATATACGTGAGGAAGTATTACACATATTTAAATCAGATTTCTTTGTTTAAAAAAGGAACGAAAATATTTTATAAATGGATTTAACCTCTTTTTTCTAAGATCGGCCTGATATGCAACTAAATTTCAGTGTATCGATAAATGTATTTACATTTCAATATCTTCCCCTCTAGTAAGTAATAGTAACTAGCGATTGAGTCTCTGAAAACTTCCTAATTTCTCTTCTTTAAACATTCGCTCGGTATCTAAAAATTCGCTTCATTTTGCACGTACTAGATTACAAATCTCTGCTAAATAAATTATGGTGAGAATAAAATTCTAAACAAAATTATTTGAGGATCCAAGAGAGAAGATGAGAAATATTTCCACGATAATATAAATCAATCACGTTTATCGGGACGATATTCGTTTTAAAGTTGAATGGGGATGAGTTCCTACGGATATTGTCCTCAACCCCTCCCCCTTGGCAACATTCTAGATTCGACCCTCAGCATAACAAAAGCTTATAACAAATGGCAAGAATATGTTGAAATGTCGCTGGATGTCAGAATACACATACCTATAACAGCTGGTAATAACAGGAGAGAATAACAGGATTAATGAAGTGAATTAAACTCGGATGGAGCTCATATATTCTTAAGTCAGAAATGCCAGTGATCTTGAAGAAAAGGTCTTCAACCAATGCATTTCATCAGTCTTGATCTATTGAAGCGAAACTTCCATAAACGTAGTGTAAAACGTGTTAAACGCAGCAAAAACCCAGCGACTCCAGACTACGCATAGAAGTATGGAACGGTTTAAGTTTGGAATCACTAGAAGAGACAGGAAACGCAACACCTGGATAAGGTTGATGACAGGAGTAACAGACATTGTTGACAAGGTAATATAGCTGAAATGGATGTGGTAGGCCACGTGGCAAGAAGAAAGGGATATCACTGGAAATCAGTAGTTCTCAACTGGACACCAAGAGATATGAAGAGACGAAGAAGACCAAAGGACAGATGGAACAAAGACATCATCAAGAATTCAGGGGTAACATGCCAACGCGAGGCTCAAAATAGGGAGAAAATGAAAACACTTGAGGAGACCTACATTCAATGTCGGANTCATTTCGTACTCACTCACAATCGCCACAATTAAATTGGTATATTTAGGTCGCAATATGAGTATATAACATGTGTGTGTGTGTGTGTGTATATATATATATATATATATATATACACACACACACACACACATGTTATATACTCATATTGCGACCTAAATATACCAATTTAATTGTGGCGATTGTGAGTGAGTACGAAATGAATTTTTGAATGAATGAAAAATGAACTTTATCGGGGGTTCGTTTTTCAAATCGCATACTTCGATGCCACGAATATCGTAAATTCCAGAAAGTGCTCGACATTTGGTTCATATATTTACAAACAACTTGTACGAAGAGTATTTTGCATACAGAGTGTAGCTTCTTTTTACCCAACCGTCTCAGCAAAACAAGTGTCTGCGATGTTTTCGTCTCCTATCTCCATCTCTTTTCTCTTTTTTGTTGACTAAATCGTTTCACGGAACCCCTTTCTTTCTGTTTGAATCTCCACCTGCCGCTCTTTTCAGTGTTTTCCCATTTACTTCTTCCCCTTCCGCGGCTATTTCTCACCCTTTGTTCTCCCCGTCTTACTTCCTCTCCCATCTTAATCTTCTTTTTCCATTCTTTCCTCTTTATTTCATGCTCATCCTTCTTTCTTCGTCCTCACCTGCTTTTCTTACTCTCGTGCAGGGATTACATATAGTCCAAGGTCTTCATCTCCTGTGTGATTATTAACCTAGACGATCCATCGTTCCTCTCCCTAAAGACCTTAAACGCGGTTAAAAACAAGCTTGGCTTTGCGGTCTTGAATTACAATTAGACGAATCGTTTTTACTCTTCCATAGACGTTGATAGTGAGTGCTAAAGGAGACATTCAGGGGGAATACGTCACCCGATGCAGTAAAATATATAGTAGAAAACAACTTGATAATTCGATTCATGCTTTGTAGGTATTTGAAAAAAAATCGTTAAAAATTCACCAAATAGAAAAAAAATTGTGATGACGCTTTACAATGAAGTCAGATCTAATGAAAATGACGAACAAAAGATATTATAGAGAATGTGAATTTGCTGATCGAATTACAGAGACAAATGCAAATGCAACGAAATGCATTTTTACCCGGCAAGGATACTATGTCAGTAGGACGAATTGGGTAGAATGAATGGTAAATCTTAATCTTAAAATAGTCTTAATGAAATTACCTACTGAAGCTAATTTATTTATTATATAAACTATGAAGTGATACAACATACAAGGAAGATTATCCATATAGTCACATACAAGGTAGATCCTAAATAAAAAAAGGGAATCAATAAATAAATTACAAAATAAATGCAGAAGAGGAGGCGAAAGCCGTGAGGTCATTTGATAGCCATATTTTTGGGGCGTTTGTAGAATTTCATCGAAATGTTCGCTTTTTTAATAAAGCAATGGGAAGGTATTGTAGGACTCAATTTTCAGGATTTGTTGTAATTTCATTTCCAGATTACTTACTAATGAGTAACATGATTCCACAATTGAAGTAAGTAAATCGCACCATAGAAGACAAAGATATTATTTAGTAGACATTTATGAAGGGTGGTACGTGGCCAATTTTAATTACTATTTCCAAGTCACAAGATTGGTTTTCCTCACGTACTTCCTTTATACTGGTTTTGAGCGATTAAATCATTCTGTATCAGCTATGACTTCTTTTAATTCACTATGCGTTGGAATTTTTGTATTTTCTCTGTTAATTTTAATCGAGATGTATGATTCGCCTTTCTCAATCACAGTCCTTTAAATGTAGGCTTTTGTTCCTTCCAGTCTATTATATTACTATTTTTGTCTTGAATTAACGTATTCGAGATGCTACAGGAAAGGCAAACATAATGCAAAGTAAAACCCTGAGAGGATGCCCATCCAGAGTCAAAGAAATTGCGTACTTTTCCCTCATTCGTCCAAGTCTCGAATACTGATGCGCAATCTGAAATCCACATGCAATGGGGTTAGTCTCAGATTTAGAGGTGGTCCAATGTAGAGCAGTTTTTTAATAATAATGTAAGTCAGGTAAGATGTTAATACATCCCCTGCCAAATTTAATTTCTGCACATTTGACTTTCGCATCTCCCACCTGTGCCTCCATGAAGCTTTTCTTGAGATGCACTGCTTAGCGGCTGTGAATTCTAAACCCCTGTGGTGCCCACCAGTGGCTTGGCAGTGGTTCTTGCAAATCGTAAACCGTGCAGTGGCAGTGAACTAGAAAATCTTACTGCTTAAAAGCCTAAAAAATCTAACTCACGCGTTTGGTGCATTGCAATATATAGCTATCGATAAGGGAGTTATTTAATGGACTATTTTTTTAAATACCACAAAAAGTTAACGAAGATTTTTTTAAGCTTCGTGAGACGAAGATTGCTACCCTTTCTAAAGAACCTCCTCCGAAAGCAAAAGGGCAACGATTTAAATTCTCTTAATCTCGAATTTGCTTGAAGTTCGTTATTTATGTTTGCACTCTGTGAAAAATTATCCTACGTAACGTTTGGCGCATAGAGTTACAACGACCGGTATCCCCAGGACAAGACATCATCTCTAGAGAGCTCGGGTGCGTCCATAATTTTGGTTCCCGTCTGGATTCTACGGAGAATGGAAGAAGTTTATATTTTAGATATATACCCCGCGATTTGCAAGTAGGGTATGACACTGCGAAATTATGATATTCAAGAAACCTTGCATCGAGATGTAAATGTGAAGAATGCATAAATTAGTGAACAAGAATTTAAATTCTATCATATTCGGCCGTACTTCATGGAAAGACATTTTAAGGAAAGAAACTTCGTAAATTTCCTCACTAAAGGACCTAAAGATGGCCTTTGTGCCGAAACCGGTCGGAAAATAAAATCCTTTAGCGTGGAAATTTACGAAGTTTCCTTTCTTTGTGTTTAGAACAATGATTTATTACTATAGAGAAAATATTGCAGGAATTTAATTTTGGCTCCTTCAGGAGAAGTATTGCCGATATTTTATTCCTTAGGAGTGTTCTTGTTGGTGCAATCGACTCCGATGATCTGCTTAAGGGCATCAATTTGAATGTATCCTTGAGAACACACACCCCCCTTATTCGTGAACCTCCTGGGATGTCTGCAGATCGGAACCGCTCACTAATATGATGAGGGCGACAAATGACGTTCTAAGAAGAAACGATCATATAGATTTTTGTTATGACTCCCTCGCATCATCAGAATGTAAACTCAATTCAACTTTGTTTCCTTAATGAACCTTATTTCTTGTCCTTTTTGTCTTTTCATCTCTATANCGAATGATGGGACTTGGCTATCTGGAAACCCTTTATGTGAGCTATAGGTGCCTGACCTTGAGACATCATGTCCAAGTAACAGAGTTTCGAAGTTCTTTTTATAATTTATGACGTATTAGTCTAAACTTAATTTTGGGTACCCACATCCGTAATATATGTGGTCGAAAGCTTAAGAACACAAAATTGCAATGAATGGAAAAGTTTCTATAAAGCAAGAATGTCTTCGGAGTAAGAACAAATGTAACAGTAAATTGTAAGTTGTGTTAATAATAAAACTACTTCTAATGGGGAATTAGGTCGTGGTAAAAGGCCTTTATTAATTTTTTCCCTTTCTCCAAAATGTCAATCACCTTCGTCGTACATGGATCTCATATGTTCTGGGAATCCTACAGTCTGAATGACATTTAATGATGACTACGGAGCGACTTGTCCGTGACACCACCGTGTAGCGCCACCGAGTGGCGTGGCTGACTCGTCCGCGCGCAAGCTGCCTCAATTTATTTTCTCTCTTAGTCCGCCTTCTTTAGCGCCGTGCTCACCCCAAGTCACCAAGTGTCCGACTCTGCCAAGGATGAGTCACCCGGCGCGGTGGAGGCAAATTAGGAAGGAAGTGTCGAGAGGAGGGTAATTGATTCATCCGGCTATTGACCCTGTCCTTTAGGCCGAGCGGCGGTCCACGATTGTCAGTTTTTTTTCCTTTCTTTTCGCCGGACCGAGTGGGGGGCACCATACTGTCTGGGGCTGTCTAGCTGGCGTCATCCGCGGTTCTCGCCTGACGTGGGCGCTTCAGAGATGACGAACATTCTCGAAAATTTTTCGGGAGTTAGGAAAGAGAGGATTCAAAAGCGGAACTTTGTCCGAGCGTTCCCCATTTCAAATTCCCGTTTGAGAGAATGGCCTCCGTTGTGTTTCGGTCGCACAAGTGCGAAACGACGTGATTCACGGATGATTTTACTTTGCTATGGACGACACTGAGGAGGCCAATTTACTTTCTCTTGTACTTCAATTTTATTATTATTCTTATTTACTCTTACGGCGAGGTTAGACCAAAATGGCCTCTCATCCACCTAACCTCTAGAGATATTACATGGTAATAATATTACATAAATACAACAAAAAATAATTGGATTAGGGAAAGGAGAATAACATAGCAAGGAACAGTCGTGCGGCTGAAACCCAAGGAGTAACAAGTGTGAAAAATAGCGACATGACAGGGACTCGAACCCAGGTCCCACTTTCCGGGCAGGTATTCTAACCACTGAACTGCTTGCCTTGCTTACAAAGTGTTCCCATAACAGTGTGGAGGAGATGCCGCATGTTAGTTCAGTGTTTAGAATAACTACCCGGAAAGTGGGAGACCTATGTTCGATTCCAAATCATGTGGCTATTTTTCTTATCTGTTAAAAATAATTGGCTAAGATCAACTTAAATCTAGAAAAAATCAAATCAAAACATCTCAACAAAATGGCAAACATAAGTACAAGAAAAATGCTACAAACAGTACATACAAATTACATTAGTCTCAGATTTAGANTATAATTTCAAGGTAATAGGTCGGTTTTGTTCCAGTTTTACCAAACATCTCAACAATTTGATGAACATAAGTACGAGAAGAATGCTACACACAGTATATACCAATTGCAAATGCAAACAGGTCGACAGTAAAAAATAACAAAAATAGATACATATAAAAACACAAAGATTTGGGTTGTGGGGGAAAACTCCTCAACTGATGGTTTATGGAGAAGTCTCTAACTATCTTCTAAATGTCTTTTAAATATCTCAACTCTCTTCCTGACATTGAAGACACCTTACCAGCGCAGCACACTGTCGTAAATGTCTACAGACTTATGAAAAAAAGAACAGTGGTTAGACTTAATTTTCTGTAACAACGAGAAATGAGGGTGCGCATAAATGTTTAGTTTCAGCAATGAGTTCTGACAAGATGATGAGATGTCTGAAGTAGAGATGATACACGGTTACAGATTTTTTTTACCATTTGTGTGCGTTATTTCAATAATATCGATAAAAAGCAGCATCATGACTCCACGAATTGGTTTCATTTTTAAGATCTCTGAACAAGAATGTAGGCTAAAACATTCACATTTCTCTCTAACGATCAAAGAAAGTAATCGATACTAATACTTAAATAAGATTGGATTGGAATAAATTATTTTATGAGAGTATTCCGCTAAACAATCAAGAGAATTGCCCTTAACTATAGAGCCATAAATGAGTAACAACGTTCTGAAATCACGCAGGTTTGCAGGGTGTTTTCTTTTAGAACTGGGCAAAGTTAACTAGCCTCAATAGAAATTACTTACTCTTCCTTCCGAATTAACTCGTCAACTCCTTTAACTTTGTTTCCATACCACCCGTTTAAACTACAGAAATCTTAATTTTGTAAAAATCGTTTTTCGTTAGCGCAACCGAATATATTTGTGATATACGAATAACGTATTTGTAGTTACGTTCATCTTCATTGTAAATGTCTGTAATTTTATGAAACTTTGCTGCAGAGTCCCAAACATTCGTTAAGAATGTGATATTCTAACAACAAAATCTCAAAATAATGCGTTAGGACAGATGCTGAATATTTTTTGTGTTACTACGGATGTACATTTAATGCCAGAATTTTTTTCCTATCGACATCGTACCGTGCTCTTCATCTCATCGTAATCTCTCAGTGATATGGTGGAATTATGATGCCTTTTCTTTAAATGTGGATCACTTGTTTTATTAGAGACTTAGAAATGCTTAATCCATACTGAAATTTCCGCAATACGGTTAAGAGTGGTCAAAAGAGCAATTAGTAAATGAAAAATTTGCCCCCGGTGAAGTAAATCATTTTCTAGGAAAATGGCTCACGAAATTTAATTTTTTCATACTAAGATACTAGTGTTTCGAATTTTTTGAGTCCGTATAAAAGATCGTTTATTAATGAATTTTTTCATATTAAAAAATCATTTTTCATGATTTTTCATCATCATTTCATATTTTCATTTTCCCTGAAAACATCATGACGTATCTCAGTGTAAACCCTTCATCGAATCTCTATATTTCCACGGTTTATGTGATCTAGAAGAAGTGCTTCGATAGCTGAGGTCATTTCGCACGTACGCACGAAGTCGAATCTGAGAAGAAATCGACTGGGAATCGAATGATGGGACTTGGCTATCTGGAAACCCTTTATGTGAGCTATAGGTGCCTGACCTTGAGACATCATGTCCAAGTAACAGAGTTTCGAAGTTCTTTTTATAATTTATGACGTATTAGTCTAAACTTAATTTTGGGTACCCACATCCGTAATATATGTGGTCGAAAGCTTAAGAAACTTGGATTCGTGAGGAGAATTGTCGGTAGGAGCGAAGAAAAAGTCCGTGAGCAATGTTACGTTACGTTGGCCAGGCCTCACCTGGAATATGCGTGTAGTGTATGGGACACTGCAGAAAAATGTTGTATTCGGGAATTAGAAAAAGTACAGCGAAAGGCGATACGTTTTGTAAAGAATTGTTACGAAAAGTCAGTGGGTGTTACGCAGATGCTTCAGGACGCGGGATGGGAATCTTTAGAAGATAGAAGGCTTAAACAAAGGATAAATCTACTCAATAAATTTAGAAAAAGCACGTTCACAGATGATGTAACTGACATAACGCGTCTCCCGTGTTATATAGACCGTCCTGACATTGCGAGAAAAATCAAATAGATGCTAGAACAAGTCGTTTCAAAAATTCATTTTTTCCGCGAACGATACGCGAAAGCAATCGCTTAGTGGAGTCTGCTTGCACCCCCTGCGACCCCCGCCCGAAAGGCGGCTGGCAGGGTACTTACGTAGATGTAGATATCATTATTGTCAATTTTAACATTTTAACATAACATTTTAACATTAACCTTAACAATTTCATCGGCCGAAAGAAACTTAACGAAACTGACGGCAATATTGATCACGGAAACGATTCCATCCATATTACTATGCATTCATACTTTGCAGTCCATCCACTCTGTTAATATTTTAATTAATCGTTTTTGAAGCAAAGTCAAATACTTGGTTTTCTCTAAAAAGAAAAGCTTGTATTATGATCATTATTAATCCCAAGGAAGAATGGACTTGTAAAAAGTCTGACGGGACCGGGAATCGAACCCGGGTCTCCTAATTGCCGGTCCCGTCAGACTTTTTTCAAGTCCATTCTTCCTTGGGATTTTTCCTGGGTGCGCACCATCTTGCGCAAAGTCACCCTTACCCGTTTTCCTGTGATCATTATTAACAAAACATCGATATTTTTTGGGATAAAGTGCTAGTCATTTTATAGTTTATTTCATTTTATATACTTTTAGTATATCACTTTAGTGCTAGTCATATTATATTTTTCAATTAGCTCATGAACGACAAACATCCATACCCTAAAGCAAAATTGCAGCTCTCAGCGTTGCTAGAAACACCTATTCCACTGAACACCTATTCCATTGATCACAGTTTGGATAATGCAAGAAAAAAGTAAATTTTGATGAGACTCGCTTAGAAGTAAACAAATGATTTGTAAACTCGGCGAAAGAGCGATAATTCAGTGCATATGATTTTTAATGCAGAATTATAATATTGATCTTCGGGTCGTCTTAAAGCGAGGTAGTATGGTATCATCGGCATGTGTCTGAATTAAATACAGGAGTGCTTCGTAAATATAACTTTCGTCTTTTTATGTTTATACTATTCTGCTAAGATTGTAGCGTAGATGCAAAAGGCAGAACCCTAACGTATGTTGTACATTCTGTTTCTTTCCTCTCTTAGCTTTAAAAGATTCTTCGGAATTTCAAAGAAGTTCATGACTCTCGATAATTACAACTTCATAATTCTGAAATTGCAATTTAAAAAATTAACAAAACATTTCACCTCGGACAACAACACTATGCGAAATCAATAGCGTTGCATCGTAAGCGCTGGAATACCCCCACGTAGGCATGCAAAGGCGATAATAGTATTTTATTGACATTCACATAGATTCTCAGTATGGATACCGAAGGTGAACTGATTTCTCGTCATATTCAGCGTATTTTACAGCTTTACAATGTTTTAAATATTACAACCATCCATCCTCTTATACGTTCCATATCAAAATAATATTTATCATACTATAAATATCAATAATATATTGTAAAAATATTATGTAATACCGTTAAATGACTCATTTAACTTGACATATTTACAATTAAGTATACATTATATAATTATAACTTACTGTAGTGC
>KZ308422.1:327954-349050 GCA_000376725.2 Ladona fulva | reverse complement strand
TATATATATATCTACACACACCCGAAAGATACATTCTTATATACCAAATACACATTAACAATGTGATAGACGTTGTATTAAAGCTACTCTAAGAACTCTTTGATCGAATCTAAACATTTTTCTATCAACCTTTTTTAAATTTCTGCAGATATTGCAAAAATAGGGCATTATTCATATCGTTTTATATGCTTTTATTTCTTGTATCATGATGATGGTTTCTTATCATGGTTATCGTCCCTTGGTATCACTGAGGTGTAACTCCCCGGGAATTTCTTTTGCTTCTGCTAATCCCAGCGTGTCGGACGGTTACGAGTTTATTTTGCGTGAATTACATCTCCGCGATTAAGCGGCATCTGCCATTTCTCCTGAACCAATCCGAAGGTCAGTGAACGCGTATCGGTGGATGCACATCTTCCTCTTTCCGTTTCCATGGTTTACGATGCAAACCACTGTATCTCGCCCCGGGCGAACCACTCCGCTGGCGATCATTTGTTATCCTGTCCATTAAGCTCGGCCACGCCGTAATCCGCGGGATCTCTTTCGCCTTCCGTATCTCGATAAATATGTCCCACTACTGTTGACAGTGGTTTTTGAGTGCGACACCTTAATTGCTCACTTTTTCGACGTGTCTTACATGGTAAGTCGAATGTTAAATCCTTCATCTCTGGCGATGCTCCCAACATCGTCTTTTCTCTTGTAAATCGTATTTAAATTTTATTTTCAGTGCAGATGCAGTAGTATAGCGAAAATCACTGCGGCATCTCCTATCCGAGAAATTGGACATATATTTCAACACAAGCGATATCTCTACAGTTATATACTTTAGAGTCTCTACTTAATGTGTTGTGGTTATTTTAGTCAGATGCAATTCACGAGAGCTTCGTTCCATACAATGTTATTTTATTCCTCTTAAATTTTAAAAATAACTGATATCTATTTTATTTCAGCGAAAAACGTTTATTTATTTCGACCTTTCATTCATTCATTAAGTTTCCTACCTTTCGGCAGGTTCATGTTCCCTAACACTTCCCACTCGTCGCCATTTCCTTTACCTCGTGGTAATTTACCCCACCCTCTAGCTCATCTTAAACCTTTTGTCTTTATCTTCCCTTCTGCTTTTTACCTTGTATTCTTGCCTCAATAACATACCCTAGTAATCCCAATCTTCTTATTATTTGGTCCACCCATTTCATCTGTTTACTTTTAATTATTTCAATTAAAACCCTCACTTCCCTTATCATATCTAGTACCCCTGTTTTTTATTCTAAACCAGCTTACCCTTTCAATTCTACGCCATACCAACATCTCGAAGGCTTCTAATCTTTTAATGTCATCCTTCCCTAAGGTTCACATTTGTGAAACAGTGAAACACTTCACACCAAGGATTTTACCGATCTTTTCCTGATTCCTTTATTGTGACCTCTATTTTGGCCTTTAAAATACGGAATCTTATAAAAACTGCTCACATCTCAACTAGTAAATTACTTAATTTGAGCATACGTGTTTTTTTAAGTATATATTTAATATTTTTTAAATAATTTAACCACTATTGGGATTTTTTAGCCCAACAAATATCGTCTTCTTTGCACCAATTAAATCTGAATCTTCTACTTATGTTTTACTTTTTGGAAATTATTTACCCTTTAGTCTAGTAAAGATGAAAATCTGGCCTGCGCTATTCGTAAGTACACTGCTTTCACAGATTATGCAAATAACATTCTTTCATTTGAAAATATGTAGTTATCTTTGCTAAGTTGTGAAAAAGAAAACCCTAAATGTTGGTGTAATTTTCAGTAAATTGGCTACCAGGCAGCTCGAAATGTTAAATCGAAAGAGGATTCAACTGTCTTGGATGAACGAATTTCGAAATATGTGGAAAAGTACCTTATTTCATACGAAAATATTCTATACTGTAAGATAAGAAGGACAACCTTATAAATGCATAAAAATATCATTAGATCATTCATTCTTAGTCATAATACGGTTAAATCTATCGCACAATATGAAACAAATGCATCAACGCTAAATTTAAGACGGACAGATCACTATAACCCTGAATAATTAGGAAGGAAGGAAAATAAGTATATCACTTGTCAGTGTGTGTATCAATACTAGGTTAGTTAAAATCTCTCTTAGAAGATTGATAAGCAGAAATTAATACTCAGAAATATAGTTTACAGATTGCGAAATTTTCTCGTGTAGAAGGTCCGTCTGTAAGTTAAGCCAGGGGGATAGTGGCGGCGTAGGTGGAACGGGGATGGCGCGAAGGTAAAATGGATAAGCTATAATATGGCGGAGAGGTGAAATGGGGTAGGGATAAAATGGGGGAAAGCGTGATGTTGGATGTGGACCAAAGGGGCGGTGGGGCAGACGGCAGGGCAGACGAGTGCGTGGGGAAAAGATGTGGACTGAGACGCTCGCCGACAGTCACTTAGCTATATTTAGCCCTCGGCGTCGGGGCGAGAATGCGGATTTCCCCTGGCGAGAGAAAGGGGTCTTAGCGGGAGGAAACTTTTCGGTAAGGATATTTCCCACAAGACGGAATCGTAACACGTTTTAGGGTCCGCTAGAGACATTTTTTCCTTAAGTTTCCCCTCTTATACCAAGGTTGGTTTGGCGATACTCCCCGAAAGTACAATACAAACCAAAGATTACAGAAATATCTTCTGGATTTAAGTTTCTATTCAATTAGATCTTTAGTAAAAAATACTTATTGCAAAACTAAATGCTGTAATTGGAGATTGTTGATCACCGATGCGCTCCATAAAGGCTGAAATTGGCGGAACATTCATATATTTGTAAGTTGCCGTATGCACTTGGATTAAAGATAAGAATGCAGAGAGGATAATATGTCAGGAGGATGGATGGAACTCATCGAAAAAAAGCCTAAAAATTACAGAAACTTCACAGAAGGAATTTTTGTTTCTGAAGTTTCTTTCTGAAAATAAAATCTTCGATTCAAACACGCTCTGTTTAACTCATCTACCCAAAAAGTTTCGAAGGTAATTAAAGAAACGTACTTACATGATTCAACCAAGGAGATTATGCGTAGGAATTCCCCTCTAACATTCATGTTATTCATACAATTTCGATAGAGTTGTAAAATAATTTCCCTACCTCCGTCAGTTTTCACCTCATCAGTAATACAAGGAAATATAGAAATTATGTCACGGTTAAATAGAAAGTACATTAATAACATGAAAGTTACGAGAACACAATACACAATTGTCATATTCATTTACCTAAGTGTTCCCGGTTCGACCCCAGACGAGTCGAGACGAGTTTCCGTAAGAAATGCCGGTAAAGTTCATTTGTATATCTTGCAGGGTTTATTTTTATCCGTAAAATCGAATTAGAAAGAGCATTCGTAGTAAATCGAGAAAAGCACCAAAAGAAGGGAAATGGAATTAAGATTTTTTCACGTTTGACACCCATACAGTTCAACATTCTACACAATGGATTTCACCAATCTCTTCGTGATTCCTTTATCGAGACCTCTAATCATCAGTTCACTTCGCTTCACGAAAGCCCCCTTGGCCACTGCTATTTTTTTTCGAACCTCATCTGTACACCTTCCTTCCCAAGATACAACACTTCCCAAGTAAGAGAAATTATCTACCTGATGTAGTACACTATCTACTCTTTATCTTTACGAGGGTCGTTCAAGAAGTCCTTAGAAAATTCAAGAGATGGCGCTCGTGGCATCATAAATGGTTTCTTTTCAGTAAGTATCATTATTCACTAGATAGCTGTTACAGTTTCAGTTATATCCATCTCATGGTTTAATTTTTATTGTCGATTAAAGCAAAAACTTTTGTTTATTTAGAAAAAATGGAAAAAAGGGAGTTAAGAGCGGTGATTAAATACTTATATTTAAAAGGCTTAACACCGAAAGAGATCAAAGCTGAGTTGGATAAAGTTCATGGCACATCTGCTCCTGTGTTTGCAACTGCTTACAATTGGGTAAATGAGTTTAAATTTTGCCGTACATCCGCATCGTTCGGGACGTCTAGTGGAAGTGAATACCGCCGAAATGATTGACAAAATCCATGTATATACTTTTGAGTGATCGACGAATCAAAGTGCGCGAAATAGTTGAGGCCACAGGCATATCGCAAGGTATAGTATTTTCAATTTTATACGAAAAATTGAGTGTGAAAAAAATCTCGGCAAGATGGGTGCCGCGTTTGCTCTCAGGGGAGAATAAATGCAATCGTGTAATCGACCCTGAGGCCATTTTGGCACTTTTCCGTTTAAATCCTGACGAGTTTCTGCGTCGATACATCACTGTAGACGAAAAATGGATAATGGATTACACAAGGAACAGTCAACACAGTGAGTTTTTGAATGCGAACGGGCTCCGAAGAAGTCGAAGACAGTGAAATAGGCCAGCAAGGTGATGACCACGGTTTTTTCGGATGCACGGAGAATCATCTGCACCCATTACTTACGATAACTAGAGAGTATTATGCGTCATTATTGCACCGGTTGAGCGAAGAAATCAAGATAAAACGTCCTCATTTGAAAAAGATTCTCTTCCATCAAGACTGCATGGGTGAACACCTGCGTAGTTTGGATGACCAAAATTATGGAATTAAAGTTCGAATTATTAGAACATCCACCGTATTCACCGGATTTGGCCCTCAGTGATTTCTTTCTATTTCCAAACATGAAAAAGTGGAAATCCTACTTTTTGGAAGGCTTAAAAAAGTTGTAGAAACGTTTGGAAAATTGTAAATAGTCAAAAGGAGATTATGTTGAAAAATTAAAAAAATCAACACAAAATAATTTGTTTTTCTATCCTTTTGTAAGGACCTGTTGAAAGACCCTCGTAACTTAGTTTTCTTTTTCCTTTGGTTAATCTCATTTCTTTAGTTTTTCTTACATTTATTTTCATTTCAAATTCCTTTGGTTTATCGTTTAATGCATTTACTCGTATTTAGTATTTGTAAACCCCCTTTAGAATCGCACACAATAGCTTTATCGTCTGCATATCTTACCGACTTCCAGACCAACTTTCACTCCCTTGTCTATTTCTTTCTGAGCTTCATTAACCATTTCCACTGCACATAAATTAAAAAGCGATGGTGATAGTGGGCCGCAGCTGGTAATTTGGTCCGCTACGATTTGGTCCCACGACGATTTGTCCTCGACGATTTGGTCCGCGGCGACTGGGTGCTACGATTATTTAGTAACTACACGCGATAAATTTGTTGTTGGGTAAGGCTGACATTTATCATACTTAATTGTTATTGCCGAATAGAATGCAGAAATCTCAGAAGTATTTAGCTGTTTGTTAAGCAGAAATTAGAAGTATGGCTTACTGGAATCGAAGTGTGTAATAGGGGAGAAAAACAGCTCTCCGGACGTAAAAAATATGATAAAAGTATTGTTTATGTTTAAATTCAAGTCTTTTATACACACACGGGGAATGCGCATCCCCAGATAAATGATAGTTGTTTCAGAGATAAATATCGATGAGGAGAAATCGAAACAGGTCATTAATGAAATGCACGCCTTCGTGCAACTCACATGGAAAATTATATGTCGCATATGTACGAGTAAGAAAAAGATTAATATATTCATTTATTATATATGATTATTCTTGCTTCAGAGGGGAAAGCGAAGGATATTGTGTACCTTATGACGCTTCCGAAAGAAAATACTGATATTAGTCAGACTGTGTATTTGGATATTAGGAGGATATTATTTGGATTATTTTGATTATAATTTCCATTTAAACAGGAAAATTTCTCAGAAAATTTTGTCTTATTCATTCTGAATTGGATCGGATTTTCTAATATATTTTTAAATTTTTTAAACAAATTTATTTTTAATTCAAGAAATTGACCATTGTAAAGTGATGAGATCGAATGTTAGGTTGGTTTGAATGAAGTGGGTTTGTATACTTAATCATATGTTTATCTAATTGCCTAAATGGTTCTGGAAGTAGAATAGTCTGGTATACGCTCTCACCTAAACACATGACATTTTTTCCCAAACAAGGATGGTACGCAGGTATATATTTATTTGTAATTTTTATTTCCTCATTGAGAATCATTGTGTTAATTTGCTAGTAATAGGATATTAGAAATCGTTCAAAAATAAAATAACAAAGGGTTTGGAGGAACTAGAAAAGTATGGTCTTAGTGGGCGGGGCAAATTTCAAGGTTTATTTAGGAAACATAAACCAAAGTAAATTGGATTGAAATTTTCATCGGCTTACAACTTAAGGAAATATTACAAGGAAATGAAAGAGTATCAAGTTCCTAATATAATAAAATGGTTATAATAACATATTAACGTACTTTATACCCAAAAATTGAAACAACTGTATTATGTGTTAAGCTTTATGCTATAAAATTCTTTTATATATATCCAAGGGAGCTTTTACATTTCTCCCGCCGCAACTTGAGTTCCTTTATCAAAAGATTTTTTTCGTAATTAGAATATCTATTACTTTCGTTCCCATGTTTGTCTCTAGCTCATGGTTGAAGTCGCCCTTTTGGAAACTTCTCAACCATTGGTCTGTTGCATCGATCTTCTCTAAGAGATCACTATATAACAGCGTTCATTTCACGGTATCGATTAGATTTCCAATGTAAGAAGTTTCTCCATCAACGAATTTATTAAGAGGCAATAAAAAAATAACGCCCTATCTTACATAATTTCTTTATTAAAGCCACCCTCAGTTTTAAATTTCTTATCGTGTTCTCGCCGGGCAGGAACGAAATCTCGGATGCCTTTGCCTTCCTACGGTACACAGGGATCTCCGTGGAGTGGGGCTTAGATCTCTGATATGAGAAAGGGGGCGGAGGAGGACCAAAAAATAACATTTTATAGGTTTAGGGGGGTCGGCGGGATTGGTCGGCTCGTCCTTAATGCCCCAAATAAGGCCGGTCCCTTATCCTCCGTCATCTCACTCCCCCTCCCCCACAAAATACCCTTCTCTTCCCCCAAAAACATCTTACGTCCGCAAATTTAGTGTCCACCCCTTCCCCACTCTCTTTTAGTCCTCTATTATTAAGGCTTCCCTCGATATCCCACCCCATTCCCTCCGCCGAGCAGACCCGCTCCTTAACCCGACCCCGTCCTACTTCGTGGTATCCATCTCAATAACCTTTCGTAGCCTTTTTCATCTTTCGTGGACCCCCCACAATCCACTCGTCTTCCTTGCGTTCTTCATCCGAACTCACCATCATCCCCTTCCTCAGACTTATTCTTCGGCATTTCCTTCAACCCAACCATATCAGTCTCCCTGTCCCTCTCTCCGACGATATCTCAAGCGAACATATCAGAGGGCAGTTTAATGGTTCGCCGCCACCTCTGTCCTATGCTACCGAAATAAGAGGACCGGCGGGGGAATGCTAAGGAAAGACGAAAAGGTGAAATATTTCTTCTTTTTAATAATTTGACTTACTATTAGACACTTATTCATTTAAGCTCGTCAAGCCATAGGTTTAAATTATAATTAATTAAGATCTGCGCTGGAGAACGCTACTCGTGATCTGGCTAGCTACTAATAAAAATAAACAATTTTTGATTGACGGGAAACGTAGAAAGAAATGTCTTAGAAATTCGAATAAGAAAAGTAAAAAGAAATATAATTTCCCTGTGTGACAAATTTCGCATGCTTAGATCAATTTTAGTTACGTTCTGTTTACACTTTCAATCATCTTCGGGGCATCGCTTGCTGACCTTCCGCATCTGCTTATCTTCTTCATTTCAAAATTATTTGTAATTTCGGCGAGATATGAAATGTATGCATTAGAGTATCATTTTTATTTCCTTACCGGAAAATGGAGCTCCCAATTATATCCGTTTTAATACCTTGGACTATCACGAGCACAAACATCCATGTCCTAGTCCGGAAAAAATCCGGATAACCAGGATTCGAACCCAATATCTCAGTGTAAGAAAGCTTGCGCGCTAACCATTCCGCCAATGAAGTCGGAATTGTTTCGATTAATTATAATTTGCAACTTCGATACATTAAGATTGATATTCAAATACGTTAAAATCTCCATATTTTATAAAATAAAATGTAAATTCATACAACTGAATCATTCTTTCAGATACTGTCAATGAATGTGATGTTTTAAAGGAAACCGAGGATATGCGGACTTAATATAAATGTATAAAGCTCACATTGAATTAACGAGTACTTTCGGGTGAGAATTGAAAATATTCCTCTTCTATGGAGTCTATGAAACTTAAAATCCCTGGAAACAATAAAAACGAATTGAAGAAAAGAAAACAGATAAAATTATTAATAACACTACACGTTCCATTCTGAATCGTGTTACACCGTTTCTCAGAGAAATATATTTTCCGGCTGGGAAAAGAGTAA
This sequence comes from Ladona fulva, assembly GCA_000376725.2. NCBI lineage: Eukaryota > Metazoa > Arthropoda > Insecta > Odonata > Libellulidae > Ladona > Ladona fulva. The sequence goes on along the minus strand of KZ308422.1, from coordinate 340,700 downwards.
AAATGGAACTGCCCTTTCCTCGTGACTTTTTCTTTTCTCGCGAGCAATGGTGCCATTTATTTATGGGTAGAGATGATGGTGGGGGTAAATGGAAAGAGGAATTTTAGTTTTGGCGCACATTTTTACGAGCGATTGCCCTTCATGATGCCAACACTTTCGAAAAGTAATAAATGTGAGCCTCCATGCGCCAGGCGATACTCGAGCAACAACGAGTAAGCAAGGGCAGTAGCCTCACCGATACCATTTATATGCCTCAGTTTCTTCGTTCAGGAAAACATTAAGCCAACAGTATGCCTATTTCCTCAGTAAAATATTACGGATCTCGTTTTCTCGTAGTGTTTCGACGTTAGGAATCATTTGTCTTACTTGAGAGCAGAGCCGCGCCCAGCCTATCTGCCGCCCGGGTGCCGACATAATATGCCGCCCCTGAGAATTAAATACCAAAACAATACATTTGTCGATTTTCAAGTAAAAATTATTTTGTAAGACTTTGAAAAACAAGTGTTTTATGACTTCGTTCCCCTGCTTAAATTGATCACAACACATTTGTAACAATTAATTATGATTATTCCGTATGGTGACATAGTAAATTGTCATCATTAATTAATTGTTTACATTACTTTATAGTAAGTAGCAAATCAAAAGTAAATCAATCGCAAATTTCATTCTCTGTGCTGATGAGATATTGTTTAGCATACGTTGGCTCATCGATGAACGCAAATCTTTCTTGACCAATTTGAGAATGGTCGTTCACCAGCAGCAAAAGTCACCGAAAGTGTCAATAAAACTCGCAAAGCTATTTTCAAGACACCGATCAAGTCTCTAGTAAAGATATATTCCAAAACAGGTTTTGTTCCTTAAAATCAGAATACCAGAAAATCTTTTACTGATTCCAATTCTTCGATTAAATCCACTGCACAAAATATCCTTTCTCGTATTGAGTTGTCCGTAATTATTTCCTCTAAATATCTGCAAATCTTAAATTTCACATCATAATCTCTCCTAGATAAGTATGTGTCACACATAATAACAAATAATGTCGTTGTAATAACAATGGTTGGCTACGCTTCTGTTGCCGTCATCTAGATACCGCCGCCCGGGTGGGATGCACCCCTTGCATCCATAAGACGGCGCTGCTCTCCCTGAGAGTGTATTTAAGTTTTCTGCCAAGAAATGGAGAATATCGATGATTTGCATCCGCATGACAGAAAGTCCCAATGATATAATATAATTTACTAAATGGTAAATGGTGGAAATAAATTTGAGATATCGAATCGTGAGGAAAATTTTCCTTTTTAACCAATAGATAGTTCACTAGCGAATATAATTAACGCGTATGACACTACTCTACTACTTGCTGCTTTGAAGCTCTTTTACATTAACTCATTCGATCATATTTCTGTAAGAGGTGGGTGTGAATTATTTTGAGCTTGTATTTTTCTGTCCTACCTTCGAATATTTCTGTTTTTGGCAATTCTTCTCTTCGAATATTTCCTCAAAGGACCTTTGGCTGGAATTATTAGTTGATCTGGCTGGAGTTGTTTGTTAGTCTAGATATACTCTTGCTATTTAATGGTTTACTGGTCATTTTGTAACTCATCATCTCTTCATTCAAACATTTATTTATAGTGTTTTGTCAATTGGTATTTTGAACATTCTTCTGTTTTCATTTTATTTTTCTTTTGTAGGTTTATAAGTGTACGTACATTTCATTGTATATTCCTATTAATTCTTTTCTACTGCATTTTCGCGGACCTTCTCTAAGGGTACCAGAGTTTATGATATACTTCTGAACCCGAACTCTCGCGATCTTGCAACTACCCGGCCCGAAGAATCCGGGTTACACCGCCTGCAGTGTCGCGTGAGTGCCCACCCGACAGTCCGGTGGGGCCCATCATAGGTCCCAGTAGCCGAGAGTGCACGGGCCAGACCCAATTTCGACTTGCATATCCAGTGCGATTTTCTATATTAACGCACCGAGGGAGGCACAACCGTGTTGACCCCAGAAAGGGAAAGTAGCTAGGGCCAGACTGTCCCAAGGTCGCCGGGATTCATGGCGGGCCACCACTTACTCAAAATAAAAGTCAAACCCCTCCAATTAGGAGCACACGATAAAGACACAACACAGGGTACCTAGCGGCACAGCCCCCTCGAAGCCTAGGGTGCGCGGCGCAACGTGACCACCGTGGGGCTCGAATTCACTCCACTCCGAGGTACCAGCTTCCTATGGACTGGCCACTGGCGCCAAAGCTCCTTTAGCGGGTTTGGTTGAGTGGGTCGGTTCGCTGGAGGCCGCTAGGATGAAGGCTCCCTTCACCTTCCTCTCCCCAGACCCCCAAACGGTCACCACCGTGGGGGTGGAGGCGGGCTTGACACTTGGAAGAGAGGCTATATAGTCGCATCACTCCCTAGAAGCAGTACTAAATACCAGAGCATGAAACAAGGGCACATTTATTGAGCAACTCGTCTCATACAGGGGCGTCGTGGGCACAACCACCAAGAGAGTCATAGTGACTCCCACTAGAGTTTTTTAGCAACGTGGGTTTTTCTTTGTCAATCTTAAGCCGAAAAGCTTGCTTTCCACACTCCACTCTTTCTTTTTGTTAATAATTAATTGTCGTTAGTAAAATTACTTCATATAAGGTTAAGTGGAAGAGAGCTCCACATTGAGCTTCTCTTTTCTCTTCGCTAATAATGGCATCAATCAATCTTTCTTGCTTATCTCTAGTCCAGATTGCTATGTCCTTTCCCAGTGATATTCGAAAATCTCCTTCGGTGATCTATTTCCACCCAATTAATAGCAATATTTTTAACGCTTTTTGTTTCATTTTCTATATTTGTTTCTAATTCATCTTTATCTTTGATGGAATTAAAAGTCTTCTTAAACTCCCACACTAAAAATAGTTTACTGTCGAATTCCAAGATAACTTGTTTTCGCGTTCTTAGGCACCTTTAGGTGCATATATTCTCAGTTTTACCATCGGTTGTCTTTCTTACTTTCTTTACTACACTGCGGGTTTTTCAGACCAACTCCAGGAATTGTTATTACCAGACGTTTGAATTATGTCACTCTCTATATTTTGCCATTCTGTGTGTAAAGTATTCTGCCCGAAGGTCGGTTGGGACCTCATCTCCTCTACCATCAGCCTCTACGAAGAGCTAGAGAGGAAAATGAGACTTACTAGGCAAGATAATGAGTGAGGTAGTTTGCCCTTGCTTTCCTCACTGAGCCAGAATGCTATAAGCAGAACAAACCCACGTTAGCGAAGCACAATGACTCTACGAACAACGCTTTTCGTAACATTGCATTAGGTGAAACCTTAATTAATGCTATTATTCAGCATAACTCATACGTCAGTAGTTACCACACCATCACAGCCATAAACAAGACTGAAACAGGGGAAGAATGGAAGATGCCACTTATGGTTGAATTAAAATCTATAAGGCGTTCTCCATCAAACCAAAGATTCTTTTGGTTTGATGTTTCATTCTTCGAGATTTGGTTTTTGGACCAATCGACCATTGTATGCTAATAAATTTTTAACTTAATAATTTTTAAAACTGCAATTTCCTCTTCTTAACTAAAAATTTCTCGGTTGAATTATAATTTTAAAAACGCTCACTATTTGAAGTAGAACTAGTTGCCTTTTCTTTCTCTCAAATAGGACGACAAATTTTACTGAGGAAATTCGTGTTGTTTTAGACCATGGTTAATTCTTAGATGATTTAAGCGCAATCTATCCATTTAATCGCCTAATGCGGCGCAGTACATGGTACAGCTATATATCCGAATATTTCTGTAATACCTCTCACTTAGCGAATTCCAGTTTACTATTATCAAAATCAATGCTATTAAGTTAAACTTCTCATTCTGAAATTCATTGAGCAAATTTTTATAATGTGAGATATTTGGAGGTTGATGATCGGGTCACAAAGTTGTCTAGTCTAACTTATGGGGAAAATGGGTTTCAACTGCGTATTAATTTTTATCCTTTATAAGGTGCTATTCTTCAACCATCATTCATAAATTACCGATTAAATTTCTTTCTTATAATAGCCATTCCGATTTTGTACGGCCATTGTTGTAAAAAATAAGCATTGTTTTTTCTATTTTTCCAGCTTGCTTGCTTGCTTTTCTTGCTGACACACTTTTCTTTGACTCATTTTCCCCTCTTAGATTTTAGTTGCTACTGTCAGGTACTGTAGGTTTCGCAGGTTTTTCACACTCCCCTTCACGTGGGTGTTTTCTTACAGGGTTTTAATTTTTTCCTAAGTGCAGACACATAATAGTTCATTCTTTTATTGCTTTTCTTTAGTTCAACTTACAATGCCTTTTTCTCTGTATATGTAATGACTAAGGGTTGGATGTAAGAGGAGACTAATAAGTCTCGCCCTTAAATAAAGACGTTTTATTATTATTATTATTTTTATTGTTTGCAATTAATTTCTTAGAAAGAGAAAAGCTCTTCAGCCAAACGGAAAATAAACTTAAGTCGTATTTTTTTTACGGAATTCATTGACATCGGATAGTTAAAATACAAACTTATTAATATGTACACTTCAGCGATTGTTACAATAGGTGAATTGAGCCAAGGAACTGCTCAAGCGTTGTCAACACTTGTAAGACTCGTGCGAGTACAGAATTTTTAATCAGAAACAAGAGGCATGATTTTTGGAAGAAACGAGGAAAGGATGGTTTAGAGAAAGCGACGCAATTCCCGAAATGATCATGTAAGTGGGAATTCCCCTTTATCCCATCGCTCCCGCTGTTTACCTGAAAGGAATACACACTTCTCCTTTACCTTCCTTCGGAAGAACGCGGCGGAGATTTTGATAAGTTGCAGGCGGTTCGCGGGCTGTGCGTAGTAGGAAAATGAAGGTGGTCAGTTTCACTCGACGGCTTGCCACACGCCCACTCCGGAGGTGTTATTTTCGTGGATGCATTGCGGAGAATATTGCAATCAAAAGAGCCATTCGCTCACTTTGTAGCCATTTGTCGATTCAATGTACGACAATAAACAACACTTGTTTTCCTCGAAATATCTAGAGTCGTATTTGCGATTGTTAGTAAAATCATATCGGATTGATTTTTAAGGAATTGAGGTGAATATGCGAAACAAATTGTACAACATATGCAAAACAAAGTCGAGAAATTGAATTCTATTTCTATTTTCTTTGATAGCGATCTATTTACGATCAATTTAATACTGATAATAAAGTAAGAAAAGGTAAAACCTTTGTTTGGGGCTTATATACGGAATATTACACGGAAGTGAGACTTGAACTACGGGAAAGCTGGAGAAGACTCGGCTGGAAAGTACGGAAATGTGGCTTTGGAGATGGATAACAAGAACAAATTGAGTTGAAAGGCAAAGCAACGCGGAGGTTTTGATGGAGGTTAAGGAGGAAAGGAACTTAATGATAGCTCTGGAGAAAGCAAAATAAAATTTGTTAGAAATGTTCTCAGGCGTAATATCTGTATAAGAGATACAGCAAGTGAAAATCCTTGATAAGAAAGGGAAAGGAAGGCCTAGGAAGAATTTCCTAGATGACAAACAAAATGTAATGGGTATGAGAACGATATTGCGTATGGTAATGAGGAAATTAAAAGATCGGCGATGGGAAGATCAACTTGCAACGACAAGGACTGACCTTTCGAAGAAGATGATGACGAAGTAAATCCATGATGATAAATTAAAAACTTTTTAAAGTTATTAGAAAGCGCGAATATTTTTACTTTCTCTGGTAAAATTTGCCTGTAAAAGTTATTATGGCAGAACTCAGCGTGATTGACGAGAATTATAGGCTTCTTAAAAGCCATTGCAAAGACTGTTACCTCAACATATGGTGTGTACGGAAGTGACTTAGTATTGTAAAAAAAGCAGCTACTGCTAAACATTGTGTTATCTTCATTGATATTACCACGATTCTCGAAAATAAGATTCTCGTGGGCCACATCACATTTACAAAGTTTCCTTAAATTTTATTTTGAAGTGAGAATGTAATATAGGTAATTCATTTAATCAAATATAAAAGCTTGTTTTTAAAAAAGTATTTTAAATTTAATTTATTGTTTGCAAGACATCGTTCTATGTATCTTATTGCATAGCCTTGTGGCCGCAGGCCACGAAAAATCACGTCGAGGGCCGCATGCGCCCCGCGGGTCACTAGATAGACATGCTAGGTTTATCTAATAGTCCGCGGAGAAAATGGTCATAAGTAGCGGTACGTCCCTATAATTATATCTTGTTATCGCTTTCCATTTTCTCTTGCAGTATGTGAATGATAACTGGAGCAACTAAATCATCTATCTTGTAGACGATATCAGTATTGATATTTTTTCGATCAGTTGTTAATTAAGTCTTCTACCTGTTGCGTAGAATATTTTGTCAGGAGCGAAAAATGAAATTCTTAAAAATTAGAAAGTTATGAGCCTTAAAGCCTGCCGTGCATGTAAGCGCTCATTGCGTCTATCGACCGCTCACCACAGGTATACGGCGCTCGCGTTAGAATTGTTTATTCATCGCCATTATCTTAAAATATTGGTCTATAAAATTTTCGGCTGCTTAATTCCCGTTCCTGACACACCGCAGCTGGTGATTTGGTCCGCTACAATTTGGTCCCACGCTTGGATTGAGATGTTGGATTTGAGATTTTTTAGAAGTAGGCAGCAAGATATAATTAAAGAAATAGAAGCTAGTCTAGTCTAGAAATACAGTGGTTGCTTCGAGTTATTTTTTCCGCGATCGTTAGGTAACAGCAACCAATCAGGGAAGTAGAGTCATTGTGCATGCACCCCCTGCCACACACTCAAAGGCGACACAAAGGGTAATTGTGGATTTTTCTTTAACGCCCGTTGCGTAATAATTACGTGTTGTTCACAACTCATTTCAGAAACGAAAACAACTTAATTTCCCATCATTTGAAATTGTTTTCACCGTTAAACCGTAAGGGTCTATTGGTGTTAATTTCGGAATTAAATCTGCGCTGCGCCATCAAACGTCCTTCTGTTTAACCCCAAAGACTCATTCGCCTCATCTCTACGCCGCCCTTTCTCCTCTGCTTGTTTCCTTTTCCAGTGAATCTCTTTCGGTTGGCATGTTTGTTAATGGAGTCCATCAACGGAGAAGATGCGGCTGTAGCTAGGCCTCCTTAAAATGAATTTCCTCCACTGACTTCCAGACAAAGAAGAAATGCCACACTGCCAGCATTACATAAATATGAAGCTGGGTGCGATTTGTCACTGAAGCTTGAGTTATGCATTGATTCCATCCGTCAATATAAGTCAGTAAAAGTCGCAACATTATAATGCAGATTCTCTTGAAATTTTCAAAAATCAATTAGTACGTATTTGTCACTGTAGTTTCAGTTATGTATTGATTCCATTCGTCAATATAAGTCAATAAAAGCCGCAATATTATAATTCAGATTCTCTTGAAAATTTAAAAATCAATTTTTACGTATAATTGATAATGACAATCCATGTAAGTCGATGTTGATTTTTACTACTTTCCTCGCTTTAGGGTAAATTTACGCTTAGAGACGGTTTGGTTTTAAAATTATGCAAATATTTAGTGCTGATAGTTGGAGTAATATACAGGATAAAGAACAGATTCACAGCACTACGCCACATATCCTCCGATATGTTAGGCGTCGCCTTGAAGTTGAAGAATTTCGCAGAAAATTGAAGTAAGGTATTTTCGTAAGTTTTGGTCAAGTTTGATGCGTAAGAATATGGTAAATGATATGAATTATCGTAGGCAAAATACACGTGTGCTGAAAAGTCTCCATGCGAAGTTTCAGACTTAAAAAGACCACTTTATTATTTTTGACCCGTTTATTCAAGCCCACAATACGACGTCGTAACCTCACCGTTAAAGCTCTTTCATTATGTTGAGTGTCTTCTATAGTTATGTAAATGATGACGCTACTCTAACAGTTTTGAATTGAATAATAATAAAAAATGTTAAAAATTCTTGATAAATATAATGTTGATTCACAATTTTGTATTGGTTTTCCCTTTCGCTTTCATATCTTTCTCGNATAAATATAATGTTGATTCACAATTTGGTATTGGTTTTCCCTTTCGCTTTCATATCTTTCTCGAAATAAAGCTTCTAATGCATTCTTCTAATACTCGGGGTACTGAAGGCATGATTTTAAAATTGACCAAAACCGAACTTGTCATAATAATCAAATTGCTAACCATAAAACCAAAAATTCCATAGTACTTGCATCAAAAATTTTATTTATGTAATCGTATGATATAAAAAATACATTTTTATCTCACAAGTATGGGAAAAGGGTTATAATAGTAGGATTTTCGTACAGAACCGATTTTTTTCATCCCCTCAAGCATTTAATCCCCATCAGAGCCAAAATACAGCTCTTTTGATAACATGTGGGTTCATTATTAAAAAGTTCATGGACTCATTATTAAAAAGACTTATAAAGATAATTAAGGATTGTCGCGTGTGAAAAATTCCTTGGTTACTGAGGAAAAATTGAACGTCCGAAAAAAGGATGTCATTATTTATACCTACAATTAAAAGAACTTCGATTACAGGTTTAGCTCGGAAAATTCGCATTATAAGCCTTTCTTTTACAGCGAAATGTATCAATATTGCCCATTGAAGTTATAAAATTTAATTTGGAAGAAGGCGTAAATTACGTGCGTTAAAGTGGTCAGGCACGCTCAGTTACGCGCAAAATTAACTTTCGATTCCGTTAGCCGTTGAATGCAAAAGGAAAAGGTGGAAGACAGAGGCGAGGTGGAAATAAGAAGGGTTAACAAGATAACACCCAAAGTGGAGATTGTCGTCCTCGAGCGAGGTGGGGTGGGAGGTGTGTGTATGTGCGTGCATTGTGGTGGGGGAGAAGTCTCCCTGAGTCACGACGACGCTTGGCTCCTTACCAGAACGAAGCCACTCTTCCTTCTATTTTTCATCCCTGTTGTCACCTCCCCCGGCATCTCCCTTCGCTCCTCCCCGGCATCCCCCTCTCCGGGAATTCATCCTGCACTCCCCAACCACTGTTCCTCTTAACCTTCCTTACCAATACACCTCTGTATCCGTGAATACACGATGGGAAAAGTCACACCTCAAAGGACTTCTATGTGGATAATAAAACGCGTTATCGAGTAGGAACGGGATTTGAATACGAATCGTGACGAAAATGAACCTTTCTTTTCTCCCCCTCCAATTTCTCGGTAACGCATGAATTGGTGCAGAAGTAACGAACTTTCTTTTCGAAGATGAATTGATTCGGTTTAGAATTTAAATACGAATAATCCTCGAAATTTTATCTCTTTTGAAGTATTCATATTTTGCTGAAAGAAAGTAAAATTGAAGTTTTGTGAGAGATTGCCCAGGAAAGTGCCCAACGAGAAACGTACGCGAAGAAAGTCCCGGGAAACCAGGACTCGAACTCGGACCACTGCTTGGCTGGCGCCTGCTCTAACTATTGAGCTATCTCGCAGGCCAATTTTACGCCGTTTTAGGGACGTTTTCAGCGGCGATGAGGAGGAAACCGCGAAGCTACAAAACTTTCCTTAAAACTGAGTAGAACTGCTCTGCGTGACAGCTCAATGGTTAGAGTAGTCGCTCGCCAAGTGGAAGGTCTTAATTTAAATTCTTTGCTCCTATCATCAATAATAATTGCTCCGCGCCGTATGGCATTTAACCAAATATTAATAGATTTAAGAGTTAGTGATATCTGCATATCTCGAATTGCCTCCGTTGGTAATGGTGCTGCACATGTTTCGCTTGCAATTCATTTTGGATTTTAAGCCCGGAGACCTGGGTTCGAGTTCCAGTCATTTTGTTTTTTCTCATATCTGATAATCCTCCAATAATTATTTACGGGGGCACCGCTTAGGGCACCAATATCCCTGGGGCCGTTGCTCTATCGAAGTATATGAGAATAAAAGCAAGCAATTACTGTTGGCAGTCCTCAGTTAAAGATACCAAAAGTTTCATAAATGAAGTGTTGCGATGTCGTATATTAAAACTCCACTTTGAATGTTTGAGGAAATACTTCAGATCGAATGATAAATTCATATTTAAACACTTCTTTAATAAATTGATTTTTTTTTNACTGTTGGCAGTCCTCAGTTAAAGATACCAAAAGTTTCATAAATGAAGTGTTGCGATGTCGTATATTAAAACTCCACTTTGAATGTTTGAGGAAATACTTCAGATCGAATGATAAATTCATATTTAAACACTTCTTTAATAAATTGATTTTTTTTTTTGTTAAAGGATTTGAAGTGATGTAAGATTTAAAGTATGAAAGATTTCTTCCCCTCAAAGAATTAGAGTTTATCTGAAGTTGATGGATCTCTTTTCTCGCTCATCTCATTTTAATACTTGGTATCACTACGAGTTTACTGCACTCCACATCTGAAAAGAGATTTGTCAGCGATTCAGGGCTCAAAAAAAAATAAAAATTCGTTAATAAAAATTAATAATATTGTTAGTAAGTTTGGTATGCTACCTCTATATCCGTGAATGCAAGTATCAAGAACAAGCAAAAACTAATAGTTTTATAGCACATGGTGAGTCCCACCAAAAATATTTATATTTTCATGTACTACCGGTTTCGTTACATCAAGTCTATATCTTTTGTTGAACTCACCGAAGGTTTTTCTTTACTATGTCGTCATGGAGAAGTTGCACTAAGTTACATCCTAATATGTTGGAGTAATAATTTAATGATGTATTTTGGCTAATTACTTAAAAGTAGAGATGTTATGNAGTATCAAGAACAAGCAAAAACTAATAGTTTTATAGCACATGGTGAGTCCCACCAAAAATATTTATATTTTCATTGCTACTACCGGTTTCGTTACATCAAGTCTATATCTTTTGTTGAACTCACCGAAGGTTTTTCTTTACTATGTCGTCGTGGAGAAGTTGCACTAAGTTACATCCTAATATGTTGGAGTAATAATTTAATGATGTATTTTGGCTAATTACTTAAAAGTAGAGATGTTATGCTAAGCCACTTTTCATTTTCAAATTAACATGTACAACGGCAACTAATATGACGATATAATTTAATTAATTATATCTGAAGTTTATAAATAGAGTGCTACGGTTCTCGAATTCAAAAATTGCAATGGAATGTGGTTTGGCCATACCTGGACATGTACTCAACAATCGAAAAATATTTCGCAGATATGCTCTGGATACACGTATCATCTTGATATTTCCTGGTGTGGATATCAAGATATCACGCAAATAACAATGCTGATATTCACCTATACAAAACTTGAATATCAATTTTATCATCTGTTTGCGTAGAAGTGTTCAGTCCCTTCTTGATTTACTGCTTTTGCTCCTTTGGGGATCATCTGCCGTTGGAATGCCATTTTCATTCGAGCTATTCATGAAAAAACTCACTTTTCCTTCTTTTAACTTGGTTGTGAAATACGCCCCCTCTAATCTAACATCAAACGCCACGTACTCTTTGTTTAGGAATTTATCTGTTCAGGTGAAAAGAGCAAGGAGGTACAAGATCCCTTTGTACTTTTGCCTGTTTAGCTTTCAGAAGTTGCAACAGAAGGTGACCAGATAAGACTAAATCTTCTCACGGTCTTTCAGAGTTATGGTTGAGCCCACAAAGGACAGTATCCAAGCTGATAAGTAACTGAACAGATAGATATACCTGAAAAGCAGTTTGTACTGACCGTTACTGAAAATTGCCCAATAGGTAGGCTAACTGACTGCCAAAGAGGGTGTAAAATATTGGAAAATAGGTTTGATAGAAAAATATCCCAAATGCTCATTCCATAGCTGTTGAAGATGATGTATGAACCACGTCCGAACTTGCTGAGAATAGAAAGGGGAAGTGACAACCTCCTTATATACCTCCGATTTCGTGTCTTTTTGAGATTTAATTATACTTTAAGATAAGTATATATTATTCAAGTAAAATATTAGTGAGATTGAAATTAAGTTAAATATTTAGTTATTTGATTCGCTTGAATTACACGTTACACACAATTCCAAAATGTTTCCAGTTTAATTTCGCGTTTGAAAAAATTCTTTTATAGTACATACATACCTTAATATACTTGCCGAAAAGGGACCAGTAATCAAAACTCCATGTTTGTTAACAAATTTTCCCGCGATATATGAATTGATTTTTATAACCCTTACACCACTTCAAAGTCATAAGAATTACGTCGTACTCTTTTAACTGACACTATCAATCGACTAAATAATTTCGCGTCACTTCTCCATTACTTCGATTTCTTAATCAACGCAATCGAATTTGCAGTCTTACCTCGACTACAGCATACCGTTTCGCAGTTTCAGACTTCCTTAGACGTCTTACGTTGACTACATTTGTTGAATACATTAGCTAATTGAATAATACACGATTTAATCGATATCAAACCCGAAATTTATTTTCTTAACCATTGTACTGATGTACTGATATTCCTGTTACTTCTTTACTGTACGCAATTATGCCACATACTAGCAAAATTCCTTTAGAATTACTAAACAGTAATCTTAGAGTGTCTGAGTTTTGTACTGTACTAAATACTACATTATGGGCGTCATTTTTACCGTGATGGTTGAAAACAAGTGAAATTTAAAAAATGGAAAAGGTTTCACACATTCCACAGTAAATTGTAATTTTGTAGAATCTGCGCAAGTTCTTGCATTTCCTTGATTTATTTCGATATATTCAATTTATTTGAAGACAGATTACTTGGCAACGCTAATCATATATATATA
>KZ308422.1:302476-327847 GCA_000376725.2 Ladona fulva | reverse complement strand
AAAGCAAATGTCTGTCCGTCCCCCTATTTATCTCAGAAAGGGGTTGTCTTAGAGATCTGAAACAGTTGTATTGTAGTTGGTGGATGGAAGTCCGTTTATAGCAGGCGGAGTGTTGCAGGTAGTGCATAATGCTTTAGTTAATCTATCCTACATTAAGCTTGCAATATGAAAGCTGCTTTTACTCGTATATATAAAAAGCAAATGTCTGTCCGTCCCCCTATTTATCTCAGAAACGGCTTGACTTAGAGATCTGAAACAAACTTCATTGTGTTTCTACGATGTTGAACCGCCAGGAAAACTATTCTCATCTCCGTAAGGGTTCGCCCGGGTTCGAACCCAGGAGCCCTTAATACGTTTCCATAAGAGATGAACGTTAATTACGTTTTCATGACTTGCAGAGGTTGTTTCTTTTACAAAATTAAATTAAAAACAATGTTCCTACGAAATTGAGACTAGTGTCACAAGAAAGGAAAATAATGATAGATTCTTATTTTAGTCGTGAAATATTGACATAGATCCGAACATTCGAGGATTTGGATAAAACACACGGAAATTTCGTAAAATAAACAACCCATCACTTTGACGACTAAGGCCATTGTTGAATGTTGCTTTCATGAATTATCCCATATAAGTGCACGGGGATAATCAGTACTTATAATACTTATGAGAATTTACGTAAAGTAGGCTTGCATGACTTGAAAACAGTAGAATAAATATTATAAATAATGGTAAGGAATAGATTGCACTATTATGATCTTACGACGGAATTTTTTTGCGCTTAGGAGGACCAGAAATATACGATAATAGATATATGTATTTTTAAACTAAATTAAGATCCGTCATGCTTGACGGAGGCGTTTACTGCGTATTAACCCAACTTAAAAAGTTGGATGGCTAAGATGAGGTTATTGTATAGCTGAAGTAACGTTAGCTTTATAGCATATTATTTTGAGACTTTCACGTTCTGTTTATGATATTTATAGAAGAACATCACAACATTTACATGTAAGTACTGATATCTGTAAGGCCTACTTACTTGAAAAATCCTGAAGTAATACATACTCGTATTAATTAAGAGATAATGCAATTGGGCGTAATTTCATACGACATCCTTTTATAATTACATCCAGCATAAGATACGCAAACATAATTTTAAAAGACTTTACGTTTACCATGTTTTATGAAGATTTACATTTTGTAAAGCTTGCGTTATGTTTCGAAACCAAATTAATGAAAAATATATTTTTTTCTATCCGTCGTAAGAGCGAAACGGATGAGGAAATACTTGCCCAATTATTTAATCACTTTGAAAGTAAAATTTGAATAAGAGAACCTCCGTTTGGAAATTCAACTCCTATGCATTTTACTCTCCTCCGTGTTTAACAAAAGGAGAATCCGCAGCCTCAATTTCGCCCTTTAAATAAAGTCGTAATTCAAAGACGTTGCCGTCTTTTACACAACCGTGACGTCACCAGTTACGACGGTTGAAGGCAATTACGATCTCTTCGCTCAGCCGACCCATACCCCTATTTCAATTGAATCGCCTCCCCTTTTTTCCCATATTATATCTTCACCCCAACCAATTACTCTTCCCCACCTCCCCTTTCCCCTCGCATTCCTGATCTCCTTGAAGGCTCTTCCCATCCGGAGTGTGGGGGCAAGAGATGCTCGGCTGGAGCGAGAAAATAAATTTTTCAGAAAAATCCCCAACAGGGCCGAGCCACTCGCCCGGTGACGTGTCCTCTCGCCGGAGATCACTGCCCCCAGAAGCATGTAAAACTGCGGAGATGCAGTCTTCCACACCTTTTTTTTACATAACGTATGCGTCGTTTGTCCATCACACAATCTTACCCTTCCCATTTTCCCCGCTCTCCAACGGTATGTGTTGTCGCGTCGTTCCTTTTCTGCCTCTTTCCTCTCTTTTATTTTGCTCGACGCTTTATCCACGATCCGCCTTCTCTCTCGCTTTCTTCTCACGGTCGGGGAAAAAAGTCGCGGAGGGGCGACTGGTGGAGTGGGGACCCGATGGATGCACTTCTTGCGGACTCTTCATTCCCTTTATAGCAGCAATCCTTTCTCCTTCTTCAGCCTCTTTCGTCCTCTTTATATACTCCGCCGAGTGGCCTCGGTTATAACGGATTGTCGCTTATAACGGATGTTATTATCGAGTTCTTTTCTAATGCGACTACTTGCTCGCAGTTTATTTATCTTCCCATTCTTCACCTCAGGAAACAGAATTTTTTAATCCATTTATCGTTCTTCCGAATACGATTATTGTGTGGTTATAAGTGCCATAAGACATTGTTTTATATAATGAAATTATATAAATAATATGTCTTTGGTCTTTCTCTAGATTCTTTCTCTTCCCTGAACACACAAACAATGGGAATTTTAGCGAAGATAACGTTCCAAATACATTCAATTTTACTCTCACCATTAACCAATCTCACTCTGACTTAATATTGCGAAACTTAAAATCCTCCGTCTCCATGGACTTTGTTATTCAACAATGCTAATTAAGAAATTTCTAGTATGAGTTTGCAAACTCTTCCGATTCATTTTAATGCATAAAGTAGATATACCGCCAATATGATGAAATTTTGCGATCTGATAGTACTTTCGTAAATTAAATGGCAAAGGAAGAGGATAGCGGCTCTCGATGGGCAAACAACTTGAATAGATGTACTCTTGTGCCATTTTTTTGAGATTAATTCGAAATGATAACCGACCAAATATGGGATTTTCATCTGAATTTATTGCGAGTAGTCTTTTCCTTGCCCTCTACATCCCTCATTCCTCCCCAGCCCCTTTTCTCCCCCATGCATATCACAATCGCCGCGCGGTGGCGTCGCGGTCCATCGCAAAAAACAACATGGCGCTGCTGCGCTCGCAGACTGCTTGTCCCGTTTCCGAACTTCCGTCTTACGTGACGCGGTTTCCGTGTGCCGGTCGGCGCGACCTCATTGGGCGAAGTGGAGGTGTTCATGTTGCAGGTCACGCGGAGTGCGGACTCTCCTCTGATGCAAGGGAATGCGCTTAGAGTGGAAGGGGAGAAGAATGCAAGAGAGGATGGGGAGGGAAAGAATCTTCCGCGGAGGTGGACAGTGGTCTTTTTCCCATGCGTCCATGTTTGTTTTAGCCGGCTTTGTTGGTGGTCAGAGCATGGGATGGGTGGAGGGGGATGAACATGCAAGAGGAGTCCACGGCGCTTTCTTATATCTCTGTACCTCTCCTTTCTCCCAATATCTTCTCTCTCTCACTCCCTGATGGAGGGCCGATAGCGGGGTAGCTTTTCGATGGGATTGAGTGCTCCTGCCTGCAGGGGTATTAAGTGGGAGAATCCCCCTCTTTTGCTTGCCGCCATCCCATTTGTCTCAATCCCAACCACTGCATCTGCTAGCATCGGTAATTAACGGCTCTTCCCGAAGAGATGTGAATCCTGAGGAATGCAAGAAGCTGTCTTCCCTATTCATTTCCTCTCCCCTTTCTCTCCTTCCACCGATATTCATCTCCTTTTCTCCACCTCTTTTGTCAAGCAATTCGAGCGCTTTTTGTACTTAATGGGCGCGCATGGACGTTATTTCCCCTCACCCAATTTCTCCACATCCTTAAAACTCCTTTACCACGCATATTCTTTCTAAATTCCCCTCGTCTTTCATTCCCTTAAGGGTCCAGGTTATCCCCTCCACCCTTCATTCCTTCTCCTTTTATAGGTTGACCATGTATCCCATCATGCCTTTCCCAACCTTAAGGTGCTGTTAATATCCACCTATCTGCCCCTTCCCTTCCTCCCCTCTTGTTTATTTTTTAACCCTTTCCAACCAACCTTCTCTCGGTGTTTCCATACGTTCTAGCATCTTTTTCAAGTCCATTTCTTTCCTCCTCCGTCGTCCAATCTTTTCCCGCCCTTCATTCGTCTTATCTGGTGTCTACTCTTTCTTTCTTTTGTTGGACAATTCTTCGGGTTGTTGGGATTCTTTTTGTCCTTTTGTCGGAAGTGGGTGATAAATTCCTACACCTGTCTTTAGTTCCAGAGACGTTTCATTATCGGAATTTGCCTCGCGTCGATGTATCTCAACTCCCCAGGGCTTGGCATTCCGATTATATTAGTGTATCTCTTAAGGTCTCTGTTTCAGTAAAACATTTCTGAACTTCAGTTTTACCTCCGTTTTGGCTAATATCAAACATGTTTAGTCCTTTCAATGGTATTTCAATTCTGAAAGCACTTCTTTTTTAACTTTCTTTAAAAGATGAGTTGGAAAATAATCATTTAATGTTTTTCCTCCGAGGAAGTAGAAGTATAGATATTTTACATTGTCGGCTTATTTAATTTTGACTACGGTGTACTTTTAAATTGAACATAACTTTCGGAATTAGAGCTTTTTCTTCTCTATCAGGTTATCTTGCATTGGAAATGTTCTTTACTAATTTGTTTGATATTCAAAATAAACATACTACTTGAATAATTCCTTAGAAAACTTGTCTAGTTATTACGGTTCCTAGGCGTTGAAATCTTCGATTGGAATGTTTTAAATTAATGTGAAATCCCAAACAAAGGATGTATATAATAAGTATTAGATTCACAACAGAAATAAAAAATGTTGCTTGATCTAATTTCCCTAGTCGTTAATGTATACATTTTAACTAGATGCTCACTAGATTCCATCAAATGCACATGTCCATTACATAAGCGATGGAGAGTTCAAAAACCAAAGTATTCTAGTCATAACTCCGTCTCAATCACCGTCCAAACATTTTTAAGATCGGGTTTGGGGAAGTTTGGGCACGCGCGCCCAAAGGGACAACATTATTTCGGCACACGGTGCTACAAAGGCGCTATCCTTGTTATATATTCTTCACTTCAAACAATCAGCTCCAAATTACGATAATGAACTCGTCAATCAATACATTATTTCGTCGACAACGACATCTTAAATCTATACATGTAGTAATGACATTCAAAATGTCGGCATCTCGCGCTATTGTATGGTACCACATTGGCACGCAATTCTTTTATTTCATCAAATGTGCCACTCCTTCGACTGAAAGTTCGCCATCCCTGGTTTACACTTCATGGAATGAATAGATAGAAAATTCCGTTTCCTCTGCTTGGTTCTAAGATCGCTCGACGATTAGTTCTCCTACAAGTGGACGCATTGCATTCAGGCTGTTAATAAGGATATCCAAAGACGATGAGAAACATCAGTCATAAACAAGCGAGAGCTGCGTCATTTCAGCTTTCTTGAATGTTAACATGGGTAAGTAGGTACCCAGATCGTATATCCCGCGTCGTTTATATCTTCTGGCTGTCGTCTAAAGGATCAAATAATTGCGATGGAGGGAGAGCATCCCACGGTCGCCCATATCGGAGATCGCCGAGATAGCCGTAGAAACAGAGAAGGAGAGAGCGAAAACCCCTCTCGCTCGAGCACTTTACTCGTAGTAGTAACTGGTTGTCTTAATTGAATCGCTCGTTTAATTAATACGCTTATCGCGTCTTCTTTGCACTAAGCCCCATCTCTTATCCTTCGCAGCCATAAACCGCCCTCCTCCTCTGTACCTTCAATCGCATCCCATTTTCGTTTGAACGTGGACGGGATCGACTCGCCCACGCATAATTACTCAAAGCGGCTCCGGTTCACTCTGGAGGCCTGACTCCACATCAAGTGAAATTGCTGCTTTTCTTTACTCCGACGGTGGTTGAAAAACTTGTTTGAATTATTTTGATTTTCGAGGTAGGTTGCCATATTTAGAAGACCGACTTATAGGCTGGAATCACTCTAATGATAATATAATAATAATAATTTATTTTGTCACATAAATACATTCATATACACAGAAAATCATCTGCTTGAATTGGTGACACGTCAAAAGTACAATACACTAACGAGTAAAATATTACAATTGATATGATAAAAATATAACATTCATTTCAACACTCTTTCACTGTGACGGATGTATGTTGCTGGCTGGGAAACCTGATGTCATACGTTATTATTATTATATTATTTTGTTATTGTCGCAAGACAAAAAGGGACTTTCCTTTGTGGAGCCCCTCTGAAGATGGAGGCATGTCTCTAAAATGTACATTGGGACTTCCAAGAAATCGGTAATCCGGAGCTTCCCGTTTGTCTCCTAACGCGAGTTCCGCCTACCGAAATACTGTTTTTCAACCTCTAATTCATCAACAGCCGTGTTCCAACTTCTTTAACTCAGAGTACTTCGCTATTTTTCTTGAATGAGTGCTTTGAAGATTTTTTTATAATAATAATTTTATTAAACCCGTGTGATTCATTTTATCAATGAGAATTATATTTGGCCTATTAGCGTTAATAGTGAAGTCTCTTATGGTTTCTCGATCACAGTATAATTTGTATTTTTCATTTTCTAATGTGTTAATCGGTCTGTTATTATAGTATTTAGTATTTATAGTATTGTCAGCTATTCAGTTCTTTAGTAATTGCAAGCATTAAAAATTTTAATTGTATTATTATTATCAATATAATTTATTAATTATTATCAATATTTTTCTCACTTCTCGTGGTATTGCTTCTGAACTTGTGACGGGTCTTAACCAGGTCACATTTCCGTATACATTTTTCTGAAATGAGTTCTGTTCATTATTCCTATTAATTAAAATCTTAGAAAATGTGGAACAGGTGTCTAAAATTAAAGATTTTTGGAGTAAAATGTATGTTTTTGGAGGAAATTCTACGCCACTTATTCTGCAGTGTAATTCTTTTGGTTTAGTGATAGATCAATAGGAACTATTTTTGCCACATTTGCTTTATTTCCTCTTTCAGTGTGCGTTATTTCTTACAACTTCTCTGTAGGCTTCTTTTGTAAGTTTGGAATTTGATATTCCTTTGATGTAGGTAGTTTTAGTTGGATTGTATATGAGTGTGATACATGGTTGGTTGTGCGGTATACGTTTATCTATGATAATATTCCTGTTCATGACCACTGTGACTGTTTCCAAAGGTGTTTTATTTCTTGCGCTAATGAGGTGTATTTAGAAGTTTTTTCTTCTTCATCTGGAATATTAGCGTCGTTAGGGGTGGTCAATTAAGTACGTTTTCCTTGATTTCTTGTCGATGAGATTGAGGTCGGGTATGTCGTGGATAACGGTTTTATCTGTCTGAATCGTTTGGTCTCAGTAGAGTTTGTTTTTCAGTATATTTTCAGCTTCGTATTTGCAATAAGGTTTCTACTAATTTATGTTTCAAAGCAAATTGTTGATTTATTATTTTTGCTGCTGTGCTGTATCTATCAGTATATTCCATTCCTGCCACTAGTATACATCCTACGGCTGTGTGGTCCATTGTTTCCTTGAATTGGTGACATTCTCTGTACGCATCTGTATCTATGGCTATCGTATATCGTATATATTGTATCGTGTTCTGTTTAATTTTTCAAGATCGGTATCTTTATAACCGAGGTGTTTGTAAATAAGCTAACTTTAACACAAATGTACTTACTATAGTCAGCATGTAAGTGCATAAATTGTCATTTTGGTGTTTTGTCTGCGGAAACAACATATTTCAGTGAGGATTGTCATAATTCGTAGAAAAACCGTCAGCTTATACTTTATTTGTTATGATAATATTAAGTAAAGTATTTGGCTAATTTTGGATTATGGCTATATTTGGATAATTGTTAAGTAAAGTATTTGGCTCACTTTTAGTTGTATATATTTGACTTACCTTTAGTGGTATTTAATATGCATAAGTTGTGTATATGTATGTTAAGAGTATGTATGTTATGTATATGCATATTATGTATATGTTTAAGTTATGCATATGAATAACTTCATGTATACTTTTAGTATTTGTTAATTTTTTTTCTGATAAATGTGCTAGATATGTAAGATATAATACCCCTTTACATGTCGTTGTTTTGATTTGTGCAATCATGACTTGAATGTGCTCGTCTATTCTATGCAGTTATCTATTCTTTTATTGTAATTATTGTGCCATTGAAAAGATCTGTAATGTCCACTGGAGGTTTTTGGAGGGGTTTTCCTCCGGTCTTTGGGCAAATACTGGACATATTACAGCAATTTTCTTTTATTCCCCTGACCGTTGCCACCTGGTATATACCAAATTGCAACGATAATGTAAATAAATAATCGGCATTCGTTTGAAGGATTAGTGTTGAATCGTCCTAAAATTTAATATGACGGAGATATTTAATGATAAAATGGGATTGATCGGAGAGTAAAAAACTCGTTTGCATACCTCTTTAGATAGTAGTTATGCACAAAACACGGCATAGGACAAACGATAGTAAAAAAGAGAAAATTAGCAGTAATGCATCAATACTGCAGTTGTGCGCAACACTAGTGGTTACACCTTTAATAATATTAATTTTTAGTTTATATACTTTTCTGTTTGGAACTTTTTTATATTTTTAGAAATTATTCCGAATTTATCGAAAATGTCCCATTTTTATACAAAGTTTCCTTATATTTTTATTTGTCTGTATATATTTTTTTCTTGTAATGTTCTTTCGCATCTTGGGCTATAAGTAGCAATAAATTGAGTGGTATTTTCAAACTTTATACTCTGCACTAATTATTAATAAAATCTTCTGATGTATACTTATGTATATTGTTAATATACTTAACGCTTTACATTTATAATGTGTATATTATATATACTTATCGTGTTTATTTTTCCTTATGCCATTCTATCGTACCTTTGGGCTATTACTGTCGGCATTTTTGCGCAGGTTCGCCACACTCCGTTTCCTAGTGGGAATTTTCCCTAAGAATCTGTGGCTAATTTTTCCCTAAGAATCTTTTAGGTTTATTATATCCACATTTTCCTTCTCATTTTTATTTTGTACTATCTATGAATGGAATATGACGAGATGGAAGGGGAGACGTTTAGTCTCAATTTCACCCAAATAAAGACATTTTGTTATCATTATGTTCATTGGGGTAGTTGAATAGAGTAGTATTCTATGTCATCTCACATGAGGAAGCTCTGTACGCATCGATAAGCACCATTTTAGCCAAGTACCCGACTAATGATTTTTCGCCTGTACCAGGCGTAAAATATACTACATGAAGTGGAAACAACTGTTTACGATTTCAATGACACGAAAATCGATTGTCTGATATTCTACAAAGGAAACACAAAGTAAATGAATTTTCTGTGTAAATTAATTGACAGTACTTTGCTAGCGTTATGTCACGAGGGCCGTGAACCCGGATGGTAACTTTCGGTGCATTCCCTGGTGAGTGATTCAATTTAAGTCCGTATACGTTTATTCGTCATCTTTGAGATAAAGGAATAAGAATGAAACAGCCATTGTTTCCCGCGTAAACAAGGAAGTCATAAGGAGCGGTATTTTCGGAGGGGGAAATTTGATCAGATGTTGGAATTGTGGGTGAAGTTGATTAAGACCATGCTTCGCTGGAAACGTTGTTGTATTAGCGTGATTGCCTCTATGCCTTTCTGAAGGTACGTGGGACTCAAGCCGTAAACGGAATAGGCTCTCTTACGGAATTTTCTCATCATCTTGTTATATGACGAGTTCATCGTACCAGGTTGTCGCAGAAGAGAGGGGCGAAGCATGTGTTCTGGGATAACAGTAAAATTATATAAGTACGCGATCGGGCTTAATAACCCCATAAGCAAGCAAGTCACGAGTTTATTATGTATTTTCTTATACGATATATGCGATCGATTTTGAGAAAGAGGATTGATAAAGGTTTACTCGGAAGTATGTTATGCTGAAGGAATAAAAGGAATACAGATGACGAGCTGTAAAAGAATGTGCACGGAAAGTTTTTGTTTGCTCCTGAGTCCAGGGGCGGATTTAAGCTATCAGAGACTCTAAGCGCAAAGATCAGATTGAGGCCCCTCACGATGAATTATGAGAGTAAATGTTTGAATTTTTCATAAATTACATAAAAATTTATGCTATAGAAAATTTTGTCGATTCACTACAGCAGTGATAAACGAAATATTGAGTTATGAGTAGTATTTCTATAAATTAGAATGATTGACGGTTAGAATTTACATAATAGTGAAATAAATTATGTGGTATATTCTCTAAACATATTATGTAGACTCAATCAGTGTATATAAATCTTGCCTGAAGCGATACACAAGAACCTGTGAATATGTAGCACCCCTAAAGAGATTGAAACCATAAATAGTACACCACTGAGTGTTCATAGACGCATTGTTATTGAGGCCTACCATATGGACGAGGACCGCAGCTACCTCCTATTGCGCCTAAATATAAATCCGCCACTGCCCGAATCGAGTTTGAAAGTTTGACCTGTCGTCACGTTAGTGCAATCACGGAAAATATTCATTGTTGAAGTTTGCTATCTATCCTATACATTTTGGTAATTTTTTTTTCTTTTGGAAATATTTGGAATGCAATTCAGTTTCCCTTCGAATACAAATATTTTGTCGATAGAACGTGTTTCTTGAGTACATTTCTGAAATTGATGGTCTCCAGTATTCGCGATTCTCGTCCAGGAAAAGTGGATAAACTTCCGCAAATCCATTGGCATTCAGTGGCGTCCACTTCCTCTTTTTCCAACATCAGGAGTCGCATTTCTTTTCGCGAGCTCAAGCAGAATTATTCCCGCAGGATGGCTAAATCGTGTGCTCTCGACTTTTTTCTGTAATACACCTACTTTCCCCACTGAATGTCGAACATCTTCCGTAAGCGGGAATGGAAACAGATAAATCACAAATCGCGTATACCTGAGCGAAATAGCTAAAATGTTTGGAGAATCAGTCCGTTGCAAGGATAACAAAGAATAGGAGAGTTTTATCTTACGAAAAAATGCAGTTGCAATGCTGTGACGTAAGATCCATCCTCGACGTTAACGCGTTGTAAAATTGAGGAAGTCATACTTTGGGCTGATTAACGAGAGAAAATTGTAGCGAGTTACATTTTCGTAATATTTTAATCGAGCAGTATGCACTCGTGAAATGAGGAAGCATACTCCGCATCGATCACCCAATTTTTTAAACATTACACTTATATTGTAATAACCAACGCTATTAGATGAAACTTGGTTATCCAAAGAGCATGGGATTCAAGCAGTGGTGAGCCCATTTTTACCAGATGTTCGTATTCTCCTCGGTGACTGAGAGGTTATTGCACTGGCCTGTTTTGTCATAGTTCTGGTTCGAAATTTTGTTAACCGAGTTCCTTTTGTTCTGAAATGGATGTCTATGTACGCTATTATTAGTTCCTTCACTTTAAATTCAGTAAAATTATTGTTGTGGAGATGTTACATAAATAAAGATAGTATAAACCGCGATGTTCAGCATCAATTTTCTAGGTTTTTTATTAAATTAACCCATCATCATTTATTTATTTTCCTTCGCTATTTTGATTCCAACTTCTTTTGTTAACTAATTATTTGTGTTTTAAAATGTTCTTTTTCTAATCAAAGAAATCTTCTCAAGTGATCATCTTTGTTGTGATGATGGTGCTTTGACACCGAAACCGGTCAACCCTGTTGCAATTTTTGTGGATGTGTACTGGTTTTGGCTTTTGCAGGTGTTTCTGTTCTTTTTCTGTTTATTTTTTATGAAAATATGTTTCTATTTGTTGTGTCTATGTAATAACTCGTCTGCACCATTTTTGCCTCTCGATTAAATTTAATCTGCCCTTTCCGTAAAACTTAATTAACTATCAGTAGATTTCGCAGTTTTTTCACACATACCTTCTTCAGGGTGTTTCTGCTGTGGTGCATTTTTTCAGAAGTGCATATTTAGGTTTTTAAATCCACGAGTACTTTTCTTCTGCGCACTTTTTTCAAGCTATACGTTATATATATTTATGCCCGGAAGGGCCGAGAATTTTGGCGTCGGAGAGCGCTGAAAGGATGCCGCCGTTGGCAAAATGCGATTTAAATCTTAAATGACGAAGGGTTAAATATAAGGAGAGACTTGTTAGTCTCATTCTTTCCCTAATGAAATTGTTTTATTATTATTTATCCTGAGCTGGTGCTTGGCGTCCAACTTTTTGTACCTTGAAAAGTATGCGTATTGTGATGACATTCGTAGGTACCCAAAATATGTAAGGGGTTAAGAACTATTGATTTAAGTGATTAACTACATTAAGTTTTGATGTTCGTATATTTTGGTGAGACTATCGGTCGATTGAGTGGTCTTTTAATAGGAGAAAGTGGCTGAAAAATGCGCTTCATATCCAACTTAGCTCCTTTGGTAAAAATATAGGTGAACATACTCGTAAATACAATAGAGTTATAGTATTATAGGAGAGAGCTTCATAAGTGATCTATCAGATTTATAAAGATTCATAATAGACGTCGGCAACCTTTTTAGGCCTGCGTTGCGCGATTCCATTTTTGTCGCTATCATTACCGCAATGACAATCTCTTCTTAACTCGAGTGTCTCCTCTTTGGAACTCGAGTGGGTCACTTGAAATTGGGCCATCAAATGGGTCATTTGGTGACCCGCG
The DNA here is from genome assembly GCA_000376725.2 of Ladona fulva. Taxonomy (NCBI): domain Eukaryota; kingdom Metazoa; phylum Arthropoda; class Insecta; order Odonata; family Libellulidae; genus Ladona; species Ladona fulva. Next base: position 315,381 of record KZ308422.1, on the reverse strand, counting down.
GGTCATAGGTTGCCGACTCCTGATCTATAAGATTCGTCTAGTGTACTTCAATTACGATTTTCATTTCATAATACTTAATAAATTATAATTGAGATGATTCCAGTCTGAGGCATTCTTCTAATTCTCTTAACCTTCTGTTCTTCTTCATTGAGCCTTTCCAAGGAACGCCAGTGCGATTATTATGTACACTTGAAATGGGTTTCAATTAATGTTCACTACAGGAGTAATATAGCATGGATAAGTATTATAATGTTTTGTCAGAGATAAAGTGAAGAGTATAGATAATCTCCTATTTATGATGGATTAGCTCGGAGGTTAACTTTGATCTTCACTTTAACTCTACAAAAACATTATATTACTAAGCCCTGAAGTGAACTTAAGTGAAGTTCACAACAAGAATACATTGTAAATACTGGGCCGTTATCTCTGTTTTTGCAGCAATCGGCAAATTTTGCTAGGATGAAGTTCTTTTCTCATAGGTTCTTTCACAACCGCTGGACAGATGTATTTTGTTGCTTGAATCATTCTGAGACATCCCTCCGGAGGTAAACTCGGAGAAGTGAGGAAGTCAAAGTTACCACCTGTCTAAGAACGCTCGAAGTATTGCGTCAAATTGGCGATTTTAAATCGATAAATACTTTGTTCCATTTATTTATCCAAATTCCAAGTTTCAGTTGCCGTCTGTGTACAGCTCAGAGTGGGTTTATGTTTCCAATTTTCCACATTAAAAAGCTTAATCGTGTAACTCTTCTTGCCTGATTGCATTTTATTAACTAATTATTGAATTTTTTTATTGTTGACTTAGACTTGAATATTGAATAATTATCTAAGCATTAAATATGTGGGAAATGAGACGTTTAGAACTTCTAGATTATCAAATGCATTGTGAACTTTTTCTGCTAAAGATTGTGCGATTCCGTCAACAGCTTCGTATTTATGCATTTTCTGTGTTAGCGCAGAGGAGAAAATTGCCTCGGTAAGTCTCGGATTTGAAGTCAATTATCCAATTAAATCGATTTTTATGATGATTCCAGGAAGCTCGTGTAACACAAAGAAAAGAGTTAGTAGATTAAATGATAATCATTATCATGGTATTTAGTAATGGGAGTTAAAGTTATTTATTCGACACTGAATTATATTATAGTATTTTCTCCGTGTATTGTAGCCTATTTTACCTTATCAATCTCATTTTCTTTACTTTTATAATTCCAGCTCTACCTTTTGCTTGAAATGGCAAATTAAACGCCTTTGTGTTATTTTGAGACCTGTAAATTTGACTCATTTTGAAGAATTAAAGGCTCATTCATTTTCCGATTTATGCTGATAAAAATCGTGTTTCCCAGGCTCATCGATTCAAGACCTTATCTGCTTCTGTGAAGTATTTCAATTGTCTTTTCACCGCCGATTTTGCTAACAATCATAGCTCTCATTAACTCAGGTTTAGCGAACCTTTAATAAAAGAGTAGCTAAAGATAGAGACGGATGGAGACAATGATGAAGATGGGCTTATCGATATTACTCTTATCGATATTATTATTCATAATTGAATCATATTGTGGAGTCGATGTAATTAGAGCAAAGACGAATCCGTCACAGTTCCACGTGCCATAACGCTCGGTTTGCTACCTTCTCCCGAACTTTTCAATATCGTTAATTGTGCACTAGGTAATTACTTCGAATTATGAAATAAAAATCTGGTCTTTATTAAGGCGAGATTGAGACTAAATATTCTCAACTTCCCTTTAATCTGTCGTCATAAATAAAAACAAAAAAAATTGTGAAGAGAAATAGTGAAGAAAACTTAAGAAGGGTTTGTGGATGTAAAAAACCTAAGTGAAATCTGAAGAAAAAATTATCCGCAGCAGGGAAACACCCACAGAGAAGGGGGATGTGAAAAACCTGCGCAAACCTACTGATAGTATGTACAAACTAAAAGATGTGAAGGAAATTGCGTATACAAAATTCACTTGAGCATTACTGTTAAAAATTAGCTAAAGGTAGTACACTAAGACAATAAAAATCACAGAGATATTAGTATTTTAAACATTTAGCGTTTAGGAAGGAAAAGCTCCGTATTAGCTGGGCTAAATTATATAAAAATTAATCAACATTGATGGTACTCCTTAAAAATAAACAACAAAACAACAACCAGATGGAGTCCCGATGCACTTTTTTACGAATCCTTCATTTACACCTCAATTTTCACAATTAACTTTTGCAAATGATGTCCTTGCATGAAATTCCACTTACATTTCAATTCATTTATGATGGATTTCTACCACATCTTCGTTGATTCAGTCGACACTAAGAAATTAATGCCTAGGGAAGAAGGACTGAGAATCATTCACTCTTTGGAAAACATATAAAATCCACAGTCGCTGGCGATGTTTGGTGGAAATTCATCATGATGAAAAAGATGTACAACATCCTTCTTTTTCAACTTTGGAAAACAGCTTATAGAATCATGGAGCTGCGCTTGAGTTTCGAATTACCACTGTTTCAACGGTCCGGCATCAAAATTGTACGTACGGAGACTAAATTAAAATGTAATACATTATGTATTTTGTTATGTTCTAGAAAAATAAGAACATTTTTTAAATAACGGGTAAACAACCTTTCTTTTGCCTCTCACAGTCGATTTTCACGTTTCTAAATTTTTTAACATTATACGAGGTATAATGTCGTTCATAGGTATAAGGTAAGTTGCAAATAGCAGTTTTATTGATTTCCTCCATTTTGCGCAAAAACCATTTTTATCAACATTCTGCCCACATATGAATGAAGGTTTTAAAAAGAATTCAAAATTTTCGTACAGTCTTATTTATTCTTATCCTGTCTTATTTCTGTTATGATCCACTCGTTTCCGTCAAAATGGTATCCGATAACAGCGTTAGCGCTTAGCAAGCATACATCGATTTATCGTAAATACTGCTGTTCATATCATACTTACTGCTGTTCATATCCCTTACTTGTCATTTCTGTTCATGCTACATAATAATGTAAGCAAATAATACTGATTGATTATACATAACATAATTCAAATATAATCAACAGTTCGCAAATCTCTTATTTCCCGTTAATCCCTTATGCACGTAAGTTGGAATTTTTTTCAAATTTAATTTCCTCGACACAGATTGGTTTTAAACTGAAAGATGCATGCAGGAAGGGACAGAGAAATGACAAGTGAGGGATGATTTTTGTCCGGCTAACAGTTGCACATCACCTCCACATCCTGGTACGACGCACCCCTGCGTCGCATTTGTTTACAACGCGCACGAAACCTTATTCCCAAGCGTAGGAATCATCGATTCCTCACGGCGACCAGTCAACGAGATCTTTATAAATGCGGCATCATCCTCTCCGCTCCTGTGTTCCCACGTGTGCTCCACTGTGTTCCCGAGAACGTCTTCTGCGAGACCGTGTTTTGTTACCCCTCCCATAAAGAGTAAGGACGCCCCCCTTTCTCGGCAACAACTACACCAAGACTTCCCATTCTCACTCCCACATTTTTCCCTCCTCTCTTACCTCTGTCAGCTGACAGCTAAGGAATGCGCGTAAGGAGTTAGGTGTGGGGTGTGAGATTAGAGGGAGGCGTGCGTGTGTGAAGGCTAGCATGTATGTGGAGGAGACGAGGAGTGGATAGGAGCGGCGTAGTAGCCCTTTAATCTTACTATGGAAGCCTTCCGAGGTGGGAGAAGCCGTTGGGATGAGGAATGGGAGGTGGCCAACGAGCGGGTGCCGATGCCTTGTTCCACCGAGAATTTCCCCTGCTGCTACTTCTCCCGAGAAATTGTGGTATAAGGAGAATGGTAGGGGTGTGGAGATCTTCATAGGTGAAAAATACCGGAGATAAAAAGGATGTCCAATCGTGTAGAGGATTTTTTTTGCTCCCCTCAATTCCCTCTGACGAAAGTAAACAGGCGGAATTAATTTTGATTCCGCTATTTTTTTACCGAAGGCATTCCCCCGTAATTCTCTGCCGAGTTTGCGATAAAATGCGGCAAAAGGAGTATGATGGATTTGTAGGTATTGTAATGACTGAAATTACGTGGTTGACGAGTCAAGTATTGTACTATATGGAACAGCGGTGCGCAAACTTTTTACTTGGTGAGCGGGATAGCACATTACTCGGAGGTCGGGCCACAGTTACGTTTGTCCATTTAAGAAAATAATATTTTTCGGAAATTCTTGCACTTCTCAAATTTATCATGTTTAATTTATCTATGAATTATTGCCTAAGATCGTTTACTTAATAATTAAGAGAATGATATGAAAGTATCATAGGCTACAAAATAATTTATAAAACTTCTAATCATTTAAAAATCATTCTCGCCACTATCGTCCTTGCGGACCGGATGAAATTGGGCCGCGGGACGTAGTTTGCCCAATTCTGATATAGAATGTGCTATGTGTCAAGGCAGAGCCCGACCTCTGGTTCCTCAAGAATATGACCCCAATTACATCAATTTTAATAATTATTACTATTTACGCGTACAAATAAATATTCCCTTACTGGAAATATCCGATTAGCCGGAACTTGAACCCAGTACCTACGGGTTGGAGCTTTTAGCACAATAACCACTCTGGTGCTACGGCGAAAACGCGGGATGAATTGAAAAAAATGTATTGTTGTTAGGTTGGGTCAAATTACTATGAGTCAATGGAACTAAACAAGGCCAAGAACGTTTGCTTTACACGAATCCTGATGTAGCTTTAAATTGCATTGATCTTAACTTATCTCTAAAACAGCGATTTTCTTTAGTCCTTCCTGCTCGTATTTGCAAGAGTGATGTTTTTTTTCGGAAAAGGATTAAGAGGAGGCTTCGATTGTGTTTTATGGAACAGCGGAAATAATATTTTCTATATAAATACATCAATTTTCGCGAAAGAAAAGAAAGTTGGAACACGGCTGTTAATGAATTGGAGGTTTAAAACACTCCGTAAGCGGAGCTCGCGTTTAGAGACAAACGGGAAGCTCCGGATTACCGATTTCTGGGAAATCCCAATGCGCATTTCAGAGACAGCGCCTCCATCATCAGCGGGGCTCCACAATAGAAAGTGTCTTTCTATTGTGGGTTACAAACCTAACCTTTTAATGCTGAATCACACACCTTGCTCGGAATTGGCAGAGATTTCGTCGGGTAAAAATCTGACATGTTTATTATCAATATATCATCCTGAAGTGTGTAATAGTAAATTTAAAGCCGAATGCGTGAAAGTAAAGAAGAGAATTAAAGGGAGTAAATTGATCAACAATCTTGAATCGATAAATAGCTAAAATATCAATTTTTGTATTACTCGTTTAATAATCGTAACTTATAAATTTCCTTTAATTGAATGATATATTGTTTTAGTGTCAGGGGAATAGCCAGGATTTGTTTCAAACTTCATTCAATAAGTTTCATATATTCAGGAGGGAGTCAGGATTTGTCTCAGGAGAGGGGGTGGGTTTTAACCATGGAGTTAAGGTATAAAGGACAAAAGAAATGTTTCACTGATTGTAGAAATTAGGCTATTGTACTAGTGTAGCATGGTAGGGTTGTAAGGATATTGTAAGGGATTGCTTGACAGGGTGATGTACGGTAGGGTTTACCCCGTGACCGCTACGTTAGCCGAGAATGCCTGTCATGAACCCTGAAAAATCCAGTAAAAGCAAAGTACATTTAATATCATGTAAGCATTACTTAGGTGTCAAGTGAATATTATTTATGAATATAAGAATATATTAGTCCTATAGGTATTGTGTGTATGTCATGTATCTATTGAATTCATTGTGTAAATGTACTGCATATATGTAGGTAAAATAAACTACCACCAGACTTACAGCCTACCCGCAGTCTGAAAATAATTCCTAGGGCAGGCGAACTTCTATTTTAAATGTAATGGAAATGGAATCCGATGTATATGTACATACATATATTTCCTGCGAGTCACCAGTAGCGTGTGTAACTGTAAATATTTTAAAAATTACAACGTGCCACCCATGACCACGATGTTTAAAACCCATGCAGCCTCTGGCGGGGGGTGGTTAACGCCCACAAGCACCCCCTGGTTACGCCACTGTATGCTATGATAAAAATTATTTGCTCAAATAATAATTCGTAATAAATTAAATGGAGATGGTTTTAAATTTCCTACTTACAACGATGGATAATAGTTTTGGGCTCCTTACCCTAGAAATTGCCCGCAGTTGAGAAAATTATGAGAGTTCGGCATTTGGTCCTTGGGAAAATCGTTAATTGCGTTAAAATTACTGGAGTATATTTTCAGCTCAATGAACAGTTCCCAAGTCTGGTAAAAGTTTTCTCTTTGATTTCTCCAAGTTTGAAGCATTCCATTTAAGATAATACTCCGATTTGTGACCACTTAGTACATGAATAGCATTGTAACATTTTTCATTTGTTTTCATTTTATATGATTTTTCTGTTTGAAGTGTAAGCGTGACGCATATTATATTGCTTTTTATTTTTTCTAACGTATTTTTGCGGGTTTATTTCACCCCATCTCTGTGGGTCTTTCCCCGCAACGTCGGTTATTTCTTTGTTAACCGTAGGTTGCAAAGTTTTTTTGCTCACTCTCTATTCTTTATTTTTGTTTTTTATTACACATAAAACGAGGTTAGGTGGAAGAGAGACGCAATTGGGCCTTATCTAGCCAATAAAGAGTTAATAGTCTCAATCTCACTCGATTAAAGTCGCATTATTATTATATATTATTATTAATCTATTTATCTAACTTTCGAAGTTGAAAATCCTTAAATCGTATAAGATCGGCTTCTTTTTGACATAGGAATACTATTATTTTCATGAAGTAATTTTTGTGATTTAATTGGTCGCCTCTCCAATGCAATACCCTGCATGCAGGATACAACTTTTTTATGCGATAAATTTAATTTTACATTAAAACAAAGAGTTGTTCTGCGGCAATAATTGTGTCAGTATTGAGAACATCCAAAGTTTGAAAATTAAAGTTAAAAGAAAAGAAAGGTGGAACACGGTTTGTTTATGAATTAGAGGTTTAAAAACACTCCGTAAGCCCTATGTGGGCAGGAAATGCATGAACCACATTTCCTATTGTGAAGCCCTTGAAAATAGAGAGATTGTTTCCAAAACGCGCATTCCCAGAAATCGAGCTTCCCGTTTGTTTCTAAACGCGAGTTCCGCCTGCCGACATACGGCTTACGGAGTGTTTTTAAACCTCTAATCAAAGTTAAGCACTTAGGTGAATAGAACATTGATATTTTTGCGATATTATTGCATATATATTTACAAATGACTACCTAGTTGGCAGAGCGTCCGCCTCTGATGGAACAGGCCCAAGATTTAATACCACTTCCATCTTCTTACCTAAGATTTTCCTTAGATTTGCTGCAAGAAGAGTATTCATTAAATTTAGAGCCAAATACAAAATTTACTTTCATCTCTTATCACTATCATGATCATAATGATCCACTGATCCCTTTAGTGATAAAAAAAAATGTTAGCAGAAAAAATTATTGTCTACGTAGAATACTGTTTGGGTAATCGCCATTCCAAGTGCGAAGGAAATAGCTTTTAAATCAAATTGAAGGCATTAATGTTAAATTTATTTATTGATTCAATATTAATAAAAAAAGTGTAAATAGCATCACATGATGAATATATGGAGGTGAATAAGTCTGCGGTTATTAGGGCTTGAACCCAGATTTTTCACTTTTTGAGTGAGTTATTGCAGTGATGGTTGTTGTAAACGAATAGGGATATGATTGTGAAATCATTGGAAATAAGTGAAAACGACGTCAACAAGTGGAGAATGTATTTTTTTCTATTTCTCTTGGGAAGCATATTTATCATTCAAAATTCAATATTTATAAACACTGTAGAGAATTACGATGAGGAAGGCGTATATTATTTTCAGAAAATCTTAAATGATTAGAAAAAATTTCAATGGAATTTTATAGATATTAATTTTTTATGCATGCAATACTCGAATAAAATTCCCTTGAAATTTTCTAAAGCATCATCTTGCTGTTTTGACCCTTGGCTCCTCCTTGGTTGATATAATGTTTGCGCAATATGGGCTTCGAGTTGCATGTATCGCTTGCTACTGATGTACAAAATACGATAAAATAACTGATAGAAACTATTTGTATGGATTACAATGGCTGTGTTTTAAGCGATGCTTACATCTCTTAGATAAGTTTTTCCAGTATTCCACGAATTGATATTAGAGTTTGAATCGCAGATTATGCTTAAGTGCTTTCCCAAGAGACAATCAACTTACTTCTTTTAAGGAAATTGTCTTTGCCGGTAGAATCTTTTCATTTTGAAATGATGAACAGTTGATCCTGTGTTCATATTTTGATTTTTCGTTCCACAACATTGGGATGAATGTTCGTTTATCGACTGATATCTATGTTATTCGGAGATTCATAATGAAACATATATCATAAAATATCGACTTTTCGCATGAGTTTCGGTCTCTTGAGGGAACTGTGTACCGATGTAAAATATAACAAATTCCCGATGTGAAGCAAGTCGCGGCTAAACTAAGAAATCCACCATCTAATTTTTACTCTTCTCGACTTCATTTCGTTAAAATAAACATGGATTGATTTATATTCAGTGCCATTGTAAAACTTCCATTACAATAACTTTTACTGATAGAGAGGAAAGTTTTTTTTCTTACCAAAATTTGGATGAATCTTTTATTCTGCCCCTCAGGAAAAATAATACATTCTAGCTAAAATTTGAGTCCTTAAATTCATCTTACAGCAAAACAAATCCCATTGGTGATGTACAGTACGAAGAGCTAGTTACGTTCATTGCTATCCCATCTCAAATACTTACCTTAACTGGGAAAAGCTTTAAGATGATGGAACTAAAAATTTATAACAAATTACCTGGCCCTATTAAATATAGTTATAATAAACAATTTGGTAAAATATCAAAAAAATATCTGAAATGAAAATGAAAAAAAACATATTATAGTGTGGAAGAGTGTATCAAAGATAAAAGGTTAGTTAGAATATAATGACAAATAGAATATATAATTATGATAAGATATAATTGTAATAAAATGTAATGTATAACAATTTTTATGTATATTTTGATTGCTATTTAATGTATAATTGTAATTGCCCATATAATGAATTTTCCTATACATGGTTGTGTATGTTATTGGATAAATTTATTATTGTTATTATTATTATTATTATTAAATGCTAATTAATTGTCATAATGTGATAAGGCGTGATAGGGAGCGATTTCACTAGATTTTTTCATATTTAAATTAAAAGTACTCTTAGTTCCGCAGTTCTTACAGATGAACTACTGAAATAATATTTTGTCTTGGAAAAATCCAGTAGATACAAAGTTATCTTAGAAGCAGTTCGCTATTGGTGTTTTAGTTTTTGCTCCTCGTCTAGACTAAATTAATATTTTCAATCGATCAATGGGAGAACGATGCCTCCCCTTGAATCCGCCAATGCAGCGTAACCGAAGTGCCGATAATTATGTTCTTTTTATAACCCTTTGATTGGAGAAATGGGCTTGAGTTTACTACATACAACTATAGTTACGATTCCGCTTTACATTTAGCAATGGAGAGTCCAGTTTAAGAGCTGAAACAGCTAAAACAAAATCCTTCCGTTCAAGTTAGCAAGTCTTTATGGACTGTATTTTACTTGCTATTTATTTATGTTCCCTTTCGTTTTTATAGATATTTAATCCATATTAAAGACCCATCTTTCATGCAAATAACTTTTCCCATAAATATAATGATACCTCATTTGAGGTTAGTTATTCTTCCTCTGGACCGTGCTTGAAATCAAGGAACCCAAATCTCCACGGCTGTCAGCTAGGTAATGCGTAAGTATTACATATACATAGTACATTCAATTTGGCCTAATATTTTCTGGCAGCCAAAGTCTAGACACAGAATTCTGTTTGCAAATCCAGAGAAAGAAGATATGAATTAATGAAAATTTTTAGCTATTCAGACCTGAAACATATCGCCACACGCTGTTGTTTTTATCGGAAATTTCACGTGTGGTATAGTATTTCTCTGGCATTCTTATTTAATGTATTTGTCCTTGCCTCATTTCCTTCTCTTTTTTCCATATTGCTTATACTTATTAAAATTTCGACCCAGATCAAACATTAATTCCTGAAGAAATAGGATTCACATAAAACACGACCTCTCAAATTTAACATTAAAAATAGACTGAAAAACTCAACTATTATTTGTGTATGTACGGTACAATTAATCTCTTAACTTTCGCTCTCCGCTCTCACTCTTCACGTGTTCCTTGTAGGCACGCGTGCCGTGTTACCCAATTTTTTCCTTCATTTTTTGTAATATTTACCCATGTTTTCATTTCTTCGGTCTATTTCGCCTTATTTTGTTCATTTATCATCAAATGCATTGTTACATCATTTTTTTTTCACAATCTTTTTTATCTTTCCTGTCTTTTTTCCTTCATATCTTTTTCTAATTAAGGATTTTCTATTACAACCACGCAGTTTTCAGATTCAGTCAGTTCGCAGATTATCCACATCTTTTAATAAATAACATTTTCTGTTTTTCTCGAATTTAGCCTCGCTTAATGTGATCATGGTGTCGTTGTAGACCATTTTGCAGTCTTTCCTTTTCTGTGGGACAGTATGGTTTAATTACTATATATTTATTTTATGATGTTTTTATGCAGATTTTATTTTACTCATTGGTCGCGTATTATCTATATTTATATAAACACCTTGCAAGTCGCCTTTCGGCGCGTGGCAGAGGGAGCAAACGCAAAGCGTTTGAGTTACTTGTTGTCGCGTATCGTTACCGGAGAGAATGAGTCCTTAGAACGACTTATCCTCCCAACTTTTTTCTTATTTTATGCTAATTGTTGGGCCCCATATTACCGATTACATCTTCCGCAAATGCACTTTCTCTGAATTTAGCAAGCAATCGCACCTTAGCTTCTGATCTACTTTCTTTCAAGGATTCCCAGCCTGCGTCTGAGAGCATAACCCTTGATTATCGGGGTTTTCTAACTCTAGTATTAGCATACCGGCTTTGATGGCGGTTTGGTTAGCGAGCTAGCTCTCCAACCCCATTCTGGTTTCGAGTCCCCGATGATCGAAATTTTCTATTTAAGGAGTGGATGTGTGTGTTCATTTATGATTATTATTATGGATACAATAGGGGTCTTACTTTCCCGAAAAAGAAATTCTTATTATTGTTTCCTCTCAGGCACCTCTTCTGGGTTGACTCATGCAAAAAACTTTCATTTCGTCTTCTCTCTTAATTCTCGCTGTTTCTCCCTCAATCTGCGTCTCTATCATCTGTGTATAGATAGCGCTCTTTTCGTTATTGTTTTTCTTTTTTCTGATCGCCTCCTTCCAGTGCCCTCAGTGGCTGCATCTTCCTCGAGGCGGTCCAAGTCTTTGGGAGCAAGGTGCAGTCCCCCCCTCTATCCCCCAACCCTTTCCCCCCTCCCTTTCTTTACCCACACAAAATACCGGCCTCTCGACCACCCAGGCGCTGCAAATCCGGACTCCCCCTCCACTCCCTCCTTCGAACCGTTCGCTCCGGCGATTGAATTGTTAACTTTCAAATTACGGTGCCGGTGGAGAAGGATGGGGCGGGAGGGACCTGCGGGGAATGGGGGACCTTTCTCCTTCGACGGCCGCTCGTGAGGGTGGGTATAGGTGAGGAAGCAGGAGGGTGGGGAGGGTAGCCTAATTTTTTTTGTCCCCCATAAGAGGGAAGGAGGGAGATCGTTTTCGTGATCGTCTCACAAAACTTTCTTCTCCTGCCTACTAATCCGGAGGTTTGCCGAATAATTCTGTGGACTTAGTTGTTAATAACTAAATGGACTTAAAACATCTGCGCCGGATCTGTTGGTTTTTCCTCCGCTACTTCGAGGAGAGGTGTAGTTTTGGCCAATGTTATGTTACGCCGCCGTATCTCGGACAGTTTTTACTCTGCCGTGTCCCTCATATGCCTGGCAGGGATTCTGTCTTGAGAGGGCAGAAATAATGGAACGGAGATTTCAATGAGCGGGCAACCTTAGCTCGATTGTTTGCACTGTGTAAACAAGGCTAGATTTACAAGTTCGGAGGCCCAGAATTAAACACCAGTCGAGAACAACTTCCCTGACTAATTGACCCGTTTATATGGACGGAATGGAGAAAGATAGCAATAAAACGTCTTAATAAATACAATTATATCCTAGTTTCTTCATTATATACCGTATCCAGGGTCGAGTCGAGATGTATTAGCGCCCCGGGCTAGGAGTCATGAAGCGCCCCTTCTATATCAGTTCTTTCAAGATGTCCAATTTTTTAATACTTTTACTATCTTAAGAGATAATATTTGTATTCATTAAAATAAATGTATAATATAACAGTAATTGAAATAATTCCAATGTTATTAGTTTAATTACAATCACATATCAAAAAGGAGTAAAATTAAATGATTAATGAAAATCAAATACACCTTATCGTTGGTTACGGTCGGAAACTATTGGCAACTGGTAAGGAAATTTTTTATTCGAAATTAACTTCAACAGAACTTTTGCCAGGAAACTTCTAAAGAGACATACTTTTACCATTGCTTGTATATTTCAGTTATGAATTAGATACTTATAATATTATAATTTTAATAATAAAACTTATAATCTCATGCTTGTTAAACACATAAACTCGCAACCATTTACCATTCATCTCTACTGTAGGCAACCCCGACCATTTGTTTTATAAATCTTTTGTTAATTTAAATATCGACGCCTTATAATAACCTCGGAATTACGCCATGCGCCCCTAAACTGCGGCGCCGTCCGGCTCGCCCGTGTCTCGGCACGGCCCTGACTATATCACTTATTAATTTATATTTCTTTACTTTTTATGTACATTGCTGTATAGTCCTTATTT
>KZ308422.1:241361-298541 GCA_000376725.2 Ladona fulva | reverse complement strand
TTTAATAATAATATAATAATAAAACTTATAATCTTATGCTTGTTAAACACATAAACTCGCAACCATTTACCATTCATCTCTACTGTAGGCAACCCCGACCATTTGTTTTATAAATCTTTTGTTAATTTAAATATCGACGCCTTATAATAACCTCGGAATTACGCCATGCGCCCCTAAACTGCGGCGCCGTCCGGCTCGCCCGTGTCTCGGCACGGCCCTGACTATATCACTTATTAATTTATATTTCTTTACTTTTTATGTACATTGCTGTATAGTCCTTATTTAACTATCAAATTATACTATTTTTATCTCCGAATGACTGGATGACTTGTGTATTTTAAATAACTGTAAAATTACAAATCTTACTCTATGCACACCTTTACGTACAAACTCACCATTTCCCTTATACTTGACTGTAATTTTCATTTTCATTAGTATGTGCCTCTGATATTTTCTATTTGAACTATCGATTAATTAGTCGTCGTGACCATGAAAGTTGTCGTTACTAATTAAGGACGCATACGTTTTATATTGTTGTTTTTAATTTTTCTCTCCTTTTACTCGACATTTCATACAACTTTATCTCGTATTTTAATTGTGGTTTATTTTATTCTTTCTGCATTTTATTGTTAATGTATTATACTTTTAGTATTTTAAATTTGATTGTTTGTTATTTTTTTATATTTTATCTCCAAAATCATAATAAGGGTATCTGTTTTTTCATCTTTTACCATTACTATCAAAAAGTTTGTGCATGTTTTTCACATCCTCTTTCTTTGTGTGTTTTTCCTGCTGTGAATGCTTTTTCCTGAGTTTTACTAAAGGTTTTTTAAATCCACAGCTAATTTTTCCTATTCTCTATGAACTCAAATTACCCTCTATTAATATTTACCAACTATGTCTTTTTTACATCGACGATTAGTGAAATGAAGAAGGAGAATTCAAAGATTTCGCCAAGAAAGGCATTGTCTATTTATTTATTTAACTCATCACTTTCGCCTTTCTGGTAAACTCACTTCAGCTTCTTATAATAATAATGACTTGATCAGGCGAATTTTGGTGTTGAGAGATCAGTCTTACATTTAACCTTTTTCGATTCGCAAACAACCACGCTCTAACCAGGATTTGATCCCGACACCCCGAAGTTGCTTGGCTAAAACCCTTCCACTACCAGCAGTGTATATACATACATATATATCCGGCAGATATATATACATACAGATGAGTATCTGTATGTACAACATATCATACTTGTACATCATAACAGCACACATCACATCTGAACAGTCATTATCTATTATGTGTCAGGAAGACGTTGAGTTTTCTAAAAATTCTTGATAATAGTTTTATGATACTGATTAATGGGAGAGCTCTTGGAAACATATATTATAGATATGTACAAGTATACTCAGTTTTATGACGTCCAATTATAGGAGTAACTGATGGCGTTTCAAAGAGAGTAGCATAGCCTATTAACTACAGAGTAATCGGAAAATTCAAACAATTCGGCTTATGAAGTACTGATCCACTCGGCAGTTTGGGAAGAGTTGCGACTTTCCAAAGGATGTGTGAAAATTAACAATCCTCCCTAATTCCGTAGTTAGCGTCTTTTTCTTATATATTAACCCATTCGGATCTTCTCATTGAATGACATCAGCGATAATTCTAGTAAAATGTATTACGAAATTTTACACCATTTTTGTTTATCCTCAGAAATCTCCTGTGAATGTTGTAGTTCGGAAACAAGGAAATGATTATTCTTATATGTTTAATACATTCTTCGTACAATTCGTTCCTTAAAAGTCGCGAACTTACAGATTTGATCAAGATATTGTTTTACGTGAGGGTTTTCGAAATAAATCAAGAGAGTAATTTGGAATGTTTCATACATTGAAATAACATTTTACATTCCAGTATGACTGTATTTTTAATCATATTTATTTATTTCCAACATGCACACTATATGTAATATGTATTATGTGGCGCAGAGAAATTTTCACATTTCCCTATATTTCATTGTATTATTTTAAAGGAACGAGTAACATTTACACGTAACAAACCCTTTTAAATTGCTGCGCTGAGGCGTTCGTCATAATCTACAGCCCACTGTGGGTCTTGGGTTGTTCTATTATATGCATCCATTCGGTTCTCCTTTTTGTCTACTAAGACTATAAGGAAAGTACTGTCTACGCAATTTCTCACAAAGAAAGGGGTAAAGATAACTTTGCACGTGAAGACGTTCACCTAAGAAAATTCCCAAGGAATAACGGACACGAAATATTCCATGTTATGAGTCGATAGCTTAATTGGTTAAAGCATCTGCCTGGAAAGCAGAAGATTCCGCTCAGAGGAACAGAAGTTCTAGTCTTGGTCCTGTCTAAGTCTTGTCCTGTCCTTCTCCATTCCACCACTTATTATGGCTGGTCCCTCAACGAGGACGTTGGCCATGGACGATCCCACATTATCGGATGAAATCACTTTGCCTTTGCCTACAAAGTCTCAGAGTCTACAAACGGATTGAGAATATGTTCTGGCTCGATAGCTTAATTGGTTAAAGCGTTGTCCAGGAAAGTGGAAGACTCCTGGTTTGAGTCCTAATCCTGTAAGACTTTTTTCGTATCCGTTTTTACGTAATCTCTCCTTAGATTGGGGTTTCAAAGATTGTAATTTTAGCCAATGGCAAGTTAAGAAAACACTGCTAGCGAATTAAATTCAAAGAATTTCGTGTAAGAGGTATGATTGTATGCGTATTAAATTTACGAAGAAACATGTTAAAGTCAGAAATATGTGAGGATTCGATAAGTTGTCAACACCTACGCGTGCTACTGATACAGAAGGGAATAATTCATGAAGTACAGCTGCTTCGAGGAACTCCGCCATTTCTTTCGATCATCAGCAGCTGTTTCTCCGACATGTGTCTTATGAGCAGCTATAGTCTCTCGGCACTCATGATAGTTTACTAATTTCCGGAAGTTCTCAAATTCTTTGTACCAAGAAAGGAATAGAGAGTTTAAACGTGTTTTTAAGCACGATGCAGAGGCATGCTATGCTCTTTTGTTCAAGGATTCTCATTCCTATTGTGTTTTGTCATAGAAGATAATTGTCTTGATTGTGATAAGATAATAAGGTACCACGTATTTCTTTACTTTTTATGTACATTGCTGTATAGTCCTTATTTTAACTATCAAATTATACTATTTTAATCTCCGAATGACTGGATGACTTGTGTATTTTAAATAACTGTAAAATTACAAATCTTACTCTATGCACACCTTTACGTACAAACTCACCATTTCCCTTATACTTGACTGTAATTTTCATTTTCATTAGTATGTGCCTCTGATATTTTCTATTTGAACTATCGATTAATTAGTCGTCGTGACCATGAAAGTTGTCGTTACTAATTAAGGACGCATACGTTTTATATTGTTGTTTTTAATTTTTCTCTCCTTTTACTCGACATTTCATACAACTTTATCTCGTATTTTAATTGTGGTTTATTTTATTCTTTCTGCATTTTATTGTTAATGTATTATACTTTTAGTATTTTAAATTTGATTGTTTGTTATTTTTTTATATTTTATCTCCAAAATCATAATAAGGGTATCTGTTTTTTCATCTTTTACCATTACTATCAAAAAGTTTGTGCATGTTTTTCGCATCCTCTTTCTTTGTGTGTTTTTCCTGCTGTGGATGCTTTTTCCTGAGTTTTACTTAAGGTTTTTTAAATCCACAGCTAATTTTTCCTATTCTCTATGAACTCAAATTACCCTCTATTAATATTTACCAACTATGTCTTTTTTACATCGACGATTAGTGAAATGAAGAAGGAGAATTCAAAGATTTCGCCAAGAAAGGCATTGTCTATTTATTTATTTAACTCATCACTTTCGCCTTTCTGGTAAACTCACTTCAGCTTCTTATAATAATAATGACTTGATCAGGCGAATTTTGGTGTTGAGAGATCAGTCTTACATTTAACCTTTTTCGATTCGCAAACAACCACGCTCTAACCAGGATTTGATCCCGACACCCCGAAGTTGCTTGGCTAAAACCCTTCCACTACCAGCAGTGTATATACATACATATATATCCGGCAGATATATATACATACAGATGAGTATCTGTATGTACAACATATCATACTTGTACATCATAACATCATACATCACATCTGAACAGTCATTATCTATTATGTGTCAGGAAGACGTTGAGTTTTCTAAAAATTCTTGATAATAGTTTTATGATACTGATTAATGGGAGAGCTCTTGGAAACATATATTATAGATATGTACAAGTATACTCAGTTTTATGACGTCCAATTATAGGAGTAACTGATGGCGTTTCAAAGAGAGTAGCATAGCCTATTAACTACAGAGTAATCGGAAAATTCAAACAATTCGGCTTATGAAGTACTGATCCACTCGGCAGTTTGGGAAGAGTTGCGACTTTCCAAAGAATGTGTGAAAATTAACAATCCTCCCCAATTCCGTACTTAGCGTCTTTTTCTTATATATTAACCCATTCGGATCTTCTCATTGAATGACATCAGCGATAATTCTAGTAAAATGTATTACGAAATTTTACACCATTTTTGTTTATCCTCAGAAATCTCCTGTGAATGTTGTAGTTCGGAAACAAGGAAATGATTATTCTTATATGTTTAATACATTCTTCGTACAATTCGTTCCTTAAAAGTCGCGAACTTACAGATTTGATCAAGATATTGTTTTACGTGAGGGTTTTCGAAATAAATCAAGAGAGTAATTTGGAATGTTTCATACATTGAAATAACATTTTACATTCCAGTATGACTGTATTTTTAATCATATTTATTTATTTCCAACATGCACACTATATGTAATATGTATTATGTGGCGCAGAGAAATTTTCACATTTCCCTATATTTCATTATATTATTTTAAAGGAACGAGTAACATTTACACGTAACAAACCCTTTTAAATTGCTGCGCTGAGGCGTTCGTCATAATCTACAGCCCACTGTGGGTCTTGGGTTGTTCTATTATATGCATCCATTCGGTTCTCCTTTTTGTCTACTAAGACTATAAGGAAAGTACTGTCTACGCAATTTCTCACAAAGAAAGGGGTAAAGATAACTTTGCACGTGAAGACGTTCACCTAAGAAAATTCCCAAGGAATAACGGACACGAAATATTCCATGTTATGAGTCGATAGCTTAATTGGTTAAAGCATCTGCCTGGAAAGCAGAAGATTCCGCTCAGAGGAACAGAAGTTCTAGTCTTGGTCCTGTCTAAGTCTTGTCCTGTCCTTCTCCATTCCACCACTTATTATGGCTGGTCCCTCAACGAGGACGTTGGCCATGGACGATCCCACATTATCGGATGAAATCACTTTGCCTTTGCCTACAAAGTCTCAGAGTCTACAAACGGATTGAGAATATGTTCTGGCTCGATAGCTTAATTGGTTAAAGCGTTGTCCAGGAAAGTGGAAGACTCCTGGTTTGAGTCCTAATCCTGTAAGACTTTTTTCGTATCCGTTTTTACGTAATCTCTCCTTAGATTGGGGTTTCAAAGATTGTAATTTTAGCCAATGGCAAGTTAAGAAAACACTGCTAGCGAATTAAATTCAAAGAATTTCGTGTAAGAGGTATGATTGTATGCGTATTAAATTTACGAAGAAACATGTTAAAGTCAGAAATATGTGAGGATTCGATAAGTTGTCAACACCTACGCGTGCTACTGATACAGAAGGGAATAATTCATGAAGTACAGCTGCTTCGAGGAACTCCGCCATTTCTTTCGATCATCAGCAGCTGTTTCTCCGACATGTGTCTTATGAGCAGCTATAGTCTCTCGGCACTCATGATAGTTTACTAATTTCCGGAAGTTCTCAAATTCTTTGTACCAAGAAAGGAATAGAGAGTTTAAACGTGTTTTTAAGCACGATGCAGAGGCATGCTATGCTCTTTTGTTCAAGGATTCTCATTCCTATTGTGTTTTGTCATAGAAGATAATTGTCTTGATTGTGATAAGATAATAAGGTACCACGTTTCTTATCAACTTACCCAACTTTTCATCCATTCAATTTCTTAGCTCTAGACCGTGGTCAGGTCCGACTTCATAGGGTAAATAAGGCAGTCACCTCAGGGTGCACTTTAGAGAGCGGCGGTCAAGTGCTTTATTTTGGCTAGAATGCTGCACTTTTTTCATCAATTTCAATCTCACATAAAAATAATCATTTTTTAATACAATACAATACAAATGTCTTTGCGAAATTGGAAAGAGAGTCCCATCTTCCATTTAACCCTTGTCAGAATTTTGTACAAATATGGATATATAACATTACGAAATTTTAAACAGCAAAAAAAAAAGATTAAGAAGCTCGGTAGATACAAAATAAAGGAAGGAAAGACAGAATTGGATTTGTGAAGAAAACGCTTTGCTTTATTATCAGAGAAAAAATGTTTCCACTGAAGGAAAACGCCCACAAAGAGAAGAGGGGTGTGAAAAACCTGCGAAGGTTGAAGGACAGAGTGAAAGCAAGATAGAAAGAGGTTACATAAAGGATATTAAAAATTGCAAAAGTTATAGCCGTATGCAACATATATCGGAACATAATTATTCTTTGTCAATTAAAACTTAATATAAATGAAATTTAAATATAGTGCATAGCATAAATTGGCATAAATTTTATCTCCAAAATCATAATAAGGGTATCTGTTTTTTCATCTTTTACCATTACTATCAAAAAGTTTGTGCATGTTTTTCACATCCTCTTTCTTTGTGTGTTTTTCCTGCTGTGAATGCTTTNATAATTTAATTTAATTTAATGCAGTAATTAATATTGGTTATCTTAACACTGTAAAATAAGGTTGGCTACATGATTTTATTTCATTAGACAAGTTCCAGATGTGGCCAAGACAACAATAATAAAAACAATTAAGAGGACATTTTTATAGGTTACGTCAACAAGTCATTCCATTTACAACCGAGTAAACATAAATATATTTCAGCTTTTAAGTCAGGCAAAAATATTCAACTAATCAATTCCGCAAGTATTGAAAGTAAGTTAAAATATCAATGAATACCTGGCCAATAGGGAGTTTGTGTTGTTGCATCTCAAGGCGCCTAATGAGTTTATGCTCGGCTCGGGTTATGAGTAGCTATGCTGGCTAGCACGGCATTGACCCGAGATATCACCGAATGTGATCAAGGTTTTAGGATTTTTTTGGTTCAGGATTCACTGTAGGTATCGGTAGACGTATTTTTAATCTACATCGATTAACTCACTAATAAAAATTATTACTTATTATTATCAATTAAATATTTAATGCCTGTAATACGGATACAAGTAATGTAAGTACAATAAAAAGGAATTACTAAATAAAAGTAGAAATTAATTTTAAATAAAAAGTTCCTCCTCAGGTACAAGTCTAAGTGAGGGATGGCTTTATGCAAAAGTTGGCTTAATGATCCATTTTCGTAAATTTAGTAATTTTTTTCATCTATTCGTTTTTTATTTTCTTGGGCGTTTTAATGGAGTGAGATTTTTATATAATAGCTGTATCGATATAAAAAGAAAATCAGTTTAAATTTTTGTTGGAAAAATATAACAATATTTCGAAGAACTTCCTTTCTTTTAAGCTATAACTACGATTAGGGAAAAGGCGGAGTTACGGAATTAAGTTTTAATACGATATTAGTGAAATATTCAATGTGATAATGAAATGGTCTATTACCTTCCCCTCTGGCCTCGCTCAATTTGGTATTAATCGTAGTATTTACTTTCGATAGGCTTCGACAGCTGACGTTATTTCGCACGTAGGCCCCCACCGGGAATCGAACCTGGGACCGCTTTCACCGAAGTCAAAGCCAACTTAAGTATCCGGGAACCCTTGGTCTTAGTCATCATTTTATCTACCAGTTTAGGCTGATTACAATACTGTTTGCTAGAGTTAACCTGAAGGTTAAGGCGTGTCTACATATTAACTATTCATCATAATACCTGGCCTGAGAGATATCCGCAGCAACGTCACCGAAGTTCTTAACGAATATTCTCAAGATGGGTGCATCAGTACTCTTTGTTAACAGCACCGGATTTCGGTCCCGACCAGCTTTGTCGCTTTCTTCGACCATTACTCTCTGTCCCTCGCCAACACTTTCATTCCATGGAATGATCTGCAATCCACCCGGTGCGTAAACATCCCGAAGTATGGGTACTCTGAGCCTATCTCTTGTTCTCTTGCTTAAGATTTTTCCTTCAAAAATGTTGTTCAACAGCTCGCTGTATCTTATCAAATGGCTAATAAGCTTCGTTTTTCGCTTTCCAAAATTTTCCTATAGGGTTCCGCTTTCCTCTACCTATTTCAACACTCGTTCGTTTCATTTCATTTGAGTCCAACTGCGTTTAGTAATGTTACCCCAAATCCACATTTCAGCAGCCAATATCTTGTTTTTGTTCTTTCTAGCTTTGATTATGTTTATTTCATGCTAAAGTACATAGATTACACATACATACATCGAACGTACAATTTATTTCCTTCTCCGAACCTGTTTAAAATATAAAAGAAATCATCCGTGTCATCAAGGCTTTCCGACTAATGGATATTGATTGTAAACGCCCAAATGGATTTTGCCATTCCCTTTCTTCAGATTTTACTCCTTTTTTATCGCATCGCATGCCTCTCGCGTCATACATCCAGAATACTGATCCGAAGTAAATGACATAATTTATTTCCCGCGCAGAGGCTTCCCGTCACTCGTCAATGCATATGCATGAATATTTTCGATAAACTCCTGCCGAAATTAACATTTGGCGAATTCCGAAGAGGTATTCAATGTACATACCATTGCCCAGATAATACATCAACGACAGAGCCACCGGCAGTGTAGAAAAAGTATATAAAATAAAATTTGTGGGAATAAAAAAGTACGATCCAGTATCTGAGAAAAGCAAACCGTTTCTTGATGATACGAAAAGCAAGAGCAAAAAAAGGCCGAGGGATCGGTAGACTCTTTGAAGAATTTGATAGGGGGGGGACTCCACCTTTCCAAGAAACATTAAAAGTTCGGAATTCTTTCCGATGGAGTGCTCCACGCATTATGATCGCTTAATGCTGCCTTCCATAGATATTTCTCTCTCAATTTCATTTCTTAACCATCTCGCCACCAGCGAATTGAACATGTGAACTTTCATTACCGTCTCAAAGATATGAACATTAATTACCGTCGAGCGCTTGGTGTTTACACCCCCTGCCACACGCCGGGAAGCGGCTTGCAAGGTATTTATGTAGATGTATAACAAGGTTTTTTCCGTAAAAACCCCCATTGCTTCAATGAACTGTCTTCGGAAGCTGAGGTTAGATTTGATTATGCATTGCGGAATTTGATTATGCGGCATGTATTCCATTATGTAAAATTTCCATTAACTGTATAATCAGGAATCTAAAACGCACCTATTTATGTGTTTTAGAGCTTCCAAAAAATCGGATGTATCGTAGATTTTAGTCCGTCTTAGATTCGCGATCGAAAATCCATTATCGTAAAGCAGGTATCGCGGAGAAAATTTGGTTTAGCTGGAACTTTTAAAGCTGATTCAGTTTTTTCCGTGTCAGTTAACGTTCTTTCCGTTAGCAACCAAATTAGCGCTTGCATTGCCCATAACGGTAATGGCGGTAGGATGTTATGAAGAAAGAACACGGATCTTAGTAATCCTTGGCTCATGAAAGGATCGTGAAATATATGCGTACTATTCAGTAATAAATTTCTATCGAAAGATTCTTATTAAGTAATTTGTTTCTATCGAAATCCTAAATGGACATGTTGAGACACGTGCTACAGTGAATAACACGCGTCTTACAATCGCTGTATTATTTCCTCCCCAACACCGCTAACGTGACATCCAAATTGAATTCGAGAATATACGTTATTATGCCATATTTCTATTTTCGTTAATGCAATCTCAGGAGGTGGTGTGATACCGAAGATTTTAAAAGTTAATGAAACTAAGAACTAAAGACGATTGGTCTATGCTCTTAAAACATTCACAGCCAAGGGAATTGTTCATTTATCAATCGGTTTACACAATAACTAGTACAGTGAAGTCAATCATAATATGAATAAATGTAATGAAAAATAGAGAAAAAGACATGTTAATGCCTATTTTAATATGATAATGCGTTTGATCTTGCGTTTAGACATACATTCGTTCGTTAATATTTGGTAACTTATGGGAAAAATGAAATAAAAATGTTGTAAAATCTGTCGAATATAATGGTCCTTTAGGGAATTATACATATGTGTAAGCTCTGTGAGGGATTTATAAAATGAAAGGTCTAAGATTTTTCAATTATTTTGATTACGATTACAATGAAACGATATTCGTAATTAAATATTGAAATAATTCGATCACAGGCAAATCAGAGGTTCAATAATATATTGAATAATACCTTGAATGAGGGTACCGAAAGATTAGATTAGTTGATGATCTGCATTGTCGGTACATCTTAATGTAATTTTAATATACGCATAAAGTTCGTTTAAATGTAATACTAATCCGGATACAAGTAATGTAAGTACAATAAAAAGGAATTACTAAATAAAAGTAGAAATTAATTTTAAATAAAAAGTTCCTCCTCAGGTACAAGTCTAAGTGAGGGATGGCTTTATGCAAATTATTTGCATTTTTGGGAGGAAAAGGATGCCATTTGTTGGGGTAGTTCCATAAGATGTCTTAGTGCGGAAGTTATTATATACAAAGCGACATGTGAAATAAACTATTTCTCCCATCCGAAGGATCACTTGTAAGAGCAAGGCAAAAATATGCAGTCCATTAAAAAGAAGAGATCGTATTTACTCCATTTTCTTCTGAAATTCCGCTTTCTCTCTGAAAAATAAATGTTAGGGTCTCAGAGATTTCAAGACATAGGCTTCTTTTTTCATTTCAACAGAAGATCGAATTTAGCCGTGGGGCCTGACGAAACCACCAAGCCGCTCTCGGATCGCAAAACGTTCTGAATATTATACAGGAATCGTTCGAAGAAAAACGAATTCAATCGCTTTGTAAATCTAAGTGTCCCTTCCTGTCCGACTAGATTAATTTCTTTACTTCATTGTTCTACACCTCAACTTTCCATCATTAAACGATCCTTTATCTACCGCTTGCCACATCTGTACAACAGTATATTATCTCTCTCTCTCCTTCATTGGATCCATTTGTGTGATTTTTCACTCACGTATGACTTATATTGTCACCTGTACTTTTATTTTAAATTGTAGTTGTATAATTAGTTTTATTCTGCATTTCTACATTCGTCTTTTTATTCATTTGTAATTTGTATATACATGGTTAATTGTTTTCAGTACATTTTAAAGATCTTGTGCTGTTTATGGGTTTCTTTTAAATAAATAAATAATAACATTTTCTTCTTTGTTTTACTCTACTTGAGGTATTGAACGACCTTGCGAAACATTTATTTATCTCTTCGTCATGACATCTTGTGGATATTGAACTAAATTGTGTTTTCTTTTACATACACTTTTCAGCATTTTGAGTTCGTCACTTGGGCTTGTTTATCGTATTGTAAGTCACGCAATAGTTGAAAAATACTTCTAAGTCGTGATTGTCGATCGATCGTTTTCCCGATAACACCGTGAAATCGTACGCACTCGATGCATGAAATGCGCATTTTGGAAATTTGGATTGTTGGGTTATTTTTTCGTAAATGTATTCAAAATGTCACATCAAGTTAACTGAAGAGAGAATAGGCATTTGTCACGGTTGTTACCTTTTCTCCCTACCTCTTATATATTTTTATTGACACATAACATTCACATAGATTTTCAGTAAGGATGCCGAAGGTGAATTGATGTCTCGTCATATTAAACTTATTTTTCAGTTTTACAATGTTTTCATATTACAACACATCCATCCCTCTTATACATTCCAGATCGCAATAATATTCATCAAACTATACATATAAATAACATATTGTAAAAATATTATTTAATAGCTTAAAATAACTCATTTCCTTTAACATATTCACAAAAAAGTATACATTATATAATTATTATACACTATTATTCTAGCATGAATACTTGAGGTTGCACCATTTTACACACATAAGATAGTTTTATATAAAAGCAAAATATACATAACTATGCGATGAACTTTTTATTACTCTAAGAATGTTTTGATTGCATAGAATCATTCCTTATTTTTCATTCCCTGTAAAAATAGCTGAAAATTCTATCTAAACGTTTCCCTAAGTGCAACTGGTAAGTTATTGAAAATTTTAATTCTCATGTGCATTGGGCAATATTCACATTCATTATTCTGTGTATTGGGTAATTTATTAGCATGTTATTTCTTGTATCATGCTAATGGTTTGGTAATTATCTGGATACATCGAACACAAATGAATTTAAATAAACGTAGAGAAGCTTTCGGTTTTCAGATAAATGCAGAAAATGCAGCAAAATATATTATTCTAATTAAATTTTCTGTATAAACACATTTGCCATCAGCGCTAATTTTACGAATATCATTGTCGATAGATTTATTTTAACGTTAATGAAAATATAGCGCAAACGTCTTCGAACTAGAAAGTAAAAAAAAAGGAATAGCCCGTTCCTCTTCCGAGAAATGCGATAAAAGCGGCCGTTGGATGCAATGTGTTGAGAGGCATGTGAAAGGAGTCCTCCTGCAGCTGCTCCGGAATGCATTTCTATAAGCGTCTGCTTCGAACGGAGTTCTCGAATGTTTCGAAGCGGAAATTTCTTCCGGATTACGTTTGGATATTCGTACGCATCGAACCCGACCCGAACCGAAAACTGTAACCGAGAAATACCGTTATTTTTGCCGAAATGAAAACCGAACCGAAAAATTGAAATTCTTGAACCGAAACCGAATAACGTTATTTATCCCGCTCAGATTCTTTGTTCCCAACAATTCACGTTTTAATTAATTGCAATTGGATAGTTAACTGAGCAAGTGTAACTACGACTTGTAACTACTAAGTTTTCCCTACAAAGAATTTTCGCTACAAAAGAAAACGCTTTTTAACGGAAACTTTTTGTCGCGAAAACTCTTTGCAGCGAATAATTTTTGTCGCAAAAACGCTTTGTAGCGAAAACTTAGGTAGCGAAAATGTGTGTCGCAAATCTACTGTAGTGAATCTTCCGGATCTCAATGTAAGGTGTTACGCTAAAATTTATGTATTTCTATTAGCGAAAATTTTTAGTTGTCAAATTGAACCTCTTATTCCATAAATTTCTACTTTTGTTCTTTTGAATGATTTTAAAAGTACTTCAGGGACATCAAGTTTCTGGATTTTCGATTTTGGTAATATTATTTCGGATTTCTAACAATTAAACATCGCAAAGAAATGATTGTTTCCTTCACGTTTAATGTTAAGACTCCGACAAAAGCAGAAAATTCTCTTTGGTCGTCAGCCGAGTAAGTTATTGGGAAACCGACGTTACGGCAACGGTTTTAGTGTTTTGTGCCAGCAGAAGAACCCCTGCCTTAGATTCAGATGTTGTTGATTGATCCATTGGCGACAAAGTACTGCCATTAAATTCCGATCTAACGTTCTCGATTCTAACGTACTAATGCCAGTTATGGCAAGCAAAATACATATACACCAATGAAACATGTACTTAGCGCATGTTCCTGCTGTATCTTGTGATTACTTCCTTGTAATGCATTGTCGATGACTTTCGGAGATCGCCCTCGATGTTTAGCGGAATTACAACGTCTATTACTTCGCCTTTATCTTCATCTTTAAGCAGAATAAACTATAGGGTATTTTAAATTGTGAATTACTTTGGAAAGAAGGCATCAATCGCTACTTTCAATTTTTCAGAAAGAGAGCATAAGCTCCTCTTTTTTTCTCAAATGCTTTCACATTCGAGACATTTCAGCAGCGATATCTGCTTTCATCAGACGCTAAAAGCAATTCATCAATTAAATTATCGAAACTAATATATTTTCGAAAAGAACAACCTTTCCAAGAAAAGTTGCAGCTTAAATATTATAATTATCCTAAGTATTTATCTTACGTTGCTGCAGATTCGTTTAGGTATATTTCAGGAAAAACTTTCAGGCAACTGAATTGCTCGAGGAACTGCCAAAACATTCCAATGCGCGATTAGACCTACTGTGTCTCTATTTCTCTTAGAATAACGAGGTGAACTGATAAAGAGAGACGCTAAAGGAGAATTTCAAAGAAGAGAGGGAGCAATATCTCATTTCGTCGTGTTTTTGGCTTTCAATTTTAGTTCCTGTCATGAAACGGAGTTGTTCACATTGGTAACGGACACTTTTATTTCAGAAGACATTGGCACAGTGCAAATACGTTACGTTTCGTGGTCTATCTCAATGGGAAAGTGATTTTTGTGCCAATTTTAGTTGCTGAAAATTTTAGTGGGGATAGAAACTGCAACGGAAAATTAATGGGAGGGTCGCATAGTGATTAATTATTGGAGATATGGTGTGTTGGTGCCAAGGAGATATAGAGCAAAACTGTAATATAATTGAAAATATACATTTGACAATTATGATTTTGGTAAAAATCTTTAATAACTTTAACGTCGGAAAACGAAAGACTTTATGGTTGGTAGATATCCATAACATTTCGATGTACCTATTTTTTTAATTAAAAATTACCGGAAGAGGTACTATTCTGTGCGAATATGATTATTTTTCTTTTTTTTTGCATCTTACATTTTTCTGCATCTAAAGTCGAATCTTGGTCCAGTAAAAATCGGTAGATCGGGATTTCATTGTACTTCCTTATCTTTATACTTATCATTCATTTTCGTCCTTCCAACGAATGGGTCGTTTCTGCTTTGAATCCTTATTACGGACTTGCGACAGAGATCCTATCTTGATTATTATGACACCATTCTGTCTAAATTCGCATTTTTTAAGAGTTATTTCCGTTCGGAGCTCCCAATCGGGTGCAGATTGGGCAGTCTGAAATCTTTTCTTCAATTCGTCCGAAGTTCTCTACCTTTCTGTTTAAATTTATATGATTTTCATCTTTTCTGAAAATATCTATCTCCAGTTATTCTTTAATACGTAGTCTTTAAATTTAATAGGAAAATCAGTTTCCCTGTGTATCCCACGGAAGAGTTATTTACTCTTGGATTAAAACATCCCAGAGCTAAAACACTGTACTAGCTTAATATGAAATTATTGAAAGGCTGAGATATTAAGATTAAATTTAGATCGCAAGTCGCTAGGGCCATATGGCTTAGGGTATATAGACACTCTACCTAATCTACACTATTATCATCGGAGGCAGTCTTCTGAAAGAGCAACAGGAAGTAAATATCTGTTTTAGCGATTAATTTTTTGTAACGTTTTGTCTATTGCTTTCAGATTTTCGTTGTTTGCGGGAACTAAAATGTCTCCAACTTCGTCTAGGAGTTCAAAACCGGTGAATGTTTTGGAAAACTTCCGTCGGTAGGTAGATCCTGTATTGAAGCTAAAAGATTATTCCGAAGTGACCGAGGCATTCGTTTTTACCATATTTATATAAATTTCTATATTAATAAACTCATACTCTAATTTAAAGAAAAACCCAGCTTCGTTCTACTTTTATGAAAATAGATGTTTCCGTTCTATCTTCCTTTAGCGTGGATACAAGTTTTGAGAGATAGATAGGAGAAAGATTTAGTGTAACACCTTCTTCATCCTGCTATCGCACCATCGTTGTGCGTCACATCCAACGTAAGCGAAATTTGCATCCAAAAGTATTCTTGATACTTATTTTTGACGTTCTCTGATGCCTATAAAGTGTCTCTTTCACAGGCATATTTAAAAATAATTTGAAGTTTCAATGAGTTGTTTTCCATTTTCATGAAGCACAATAATCTACTGTGAAGAATTGTTCGATGAGCCGGAATCTTAGTTTTTATAACTGATTCTTTCTATTAATCCGTATCCCGATGGTACAAATATTCACGCCC
Source organism: Ladona fulva (assembly GCA_000376725.2). Classification (NCBI taxonomy): domain Eukaryota; kingdom Metazoa; phylum Arthropoda; class Insecta; order Odonata; family Libellulidae; genus Ladona; species Ladona fulva. Next base: position 282,585 of record KZ308422.1, on the reverse strand, counting down.
TTAGCAGCACTTTAACCAATGATTTCAGCACTTCTAGGCTAGCACTAACATTCTTACGCTAACGAGGCCGGCAAAGTATAGGGATAGAAGTGTTGTTACCTCAGGATCATCTTCACTATACCAGGACAAAATTCCACTCGAAATTTGACGTTGTTTTAAATGGATGGAAANCGAAAACTTAGGTAGCGAAAATGTGTGTCGCAAATCTACTGTAGTGAATCTTCCGGATCTCAATGTAAGGTGTTACGCTAAAATTTATGTATTTCTATTAGCGAAAATTTTTAGTTGTCAAATTGAACCGCTTATTCCATAAATTTCTACTTTTGTTCTTTTGAATGATTTTAAAAGTACTTCAGGGACATCAAGTTTCTGGATATTCGATTTTGGTAATATTATTTCGGATTTCTAACAATTAAACATCGCAAAGAAATGATTGTTTCCTTCACGTTTAATGTTAAGACTCCGACAAAAGCAGAAAATTCTCTTTGGTCGTCAGCCGAGTAAGTTATTGGGAAACCGACGTTACGGCAACGGTTTTAGTGTTTTGTGCCAGCAGAAGAACCCCTGCCTTAGATTCAGATGTTGTTGATTGATCCATTGGCGACAAAGTACTGCCATTAAATTCCGATCTAACGTTCTCGATTCTAACGTACTAATGCCAGTTATGGCAAGCAAAATACATATACACCAATGAAACATGTACTTAGCGCATGTTCCTGCTGTATCTTGTGATTACTTCCTTGTAATGCATTGTCGATGACTTTCGGAGATCGCCCTCGATGTTTAGCGGAATTACAACGTCTATTACTTCGCCTTTATCTTCATCTTTAAGCAGAATAAACTATAGGGTATTTTAAATTGTGAATTACTTTGGAAAGAAGGCATCAATCGCTACTTTCAATTTTTCAGAAAGAGAGCATAAGCTCCTCTTTTTTTCTCAAATGCTTTCACATTCGAGACATTTCAGCAGCGATATCTGCTTTCATCAGACGCTAAAAGCAATTCATCAATTAAATTATCGAAACTAATATATTTTCGAAAAGAACAACCTTTCCAAGAAAAGTTGCAGCTTAAATATTATAATTATCCTAAGTATTTATCTTACGTTGCTGCAGATTCGTTTAGGTATATTTCAGGAAAAACTTTCAGGCAACTGAATTGCTCGAGGAACTGCCAAAACATTCCAATGCGCGATTAGACCTACTGTGTCTCTATTTCTCTTAGAATAACGAGGTGAACTGATAAAGAGAGACGCTAAAGGAGAATTTCAAAGAAGAGAGGGAGCAATATCTCATTTCGTCGTGTTTTTGGCTTTCAATTTTAGTTCCTGTCATGAAACGGAGTTGTTCACATTGGTAACGGACACTTTTATTTCAGAAGACATTGGCACAGTGCAAATACGTTACGTTTCGTGGTCTATCTCAATGGGAAAGTGATTTTTGTGCCAATTTTAGTTGCTGAAAATTTTAGTGGGGATAGAAACTGCAACGGAAAATTAATGGGAGGGTCGCATAGTGATTAATTATTGGAGATATGGTGTGTTGGTGCCAAGGAGATATAGAGCAAAACTGTAATATAATTGAAAATATACATTTGACAATTATGATTTTGGTAAAAATCTTTAATAACTTTAACGTCGGAAAACGAAAGACTTTATGGTTGGTAGATATCCATAACATTTCGATGTACCTATTTTTTTAATTAAAAATTACCGGAAGAGGTACTATTCTGTGCGAATATGATTATTTTTCTTTTTTTTTGCATCTTACATTTTTCTGCATCTAAAGTCGAATCTTGGTCCAGTAAAAATCGGTAGATCGGGATTTCATTGTACTTCCTTATCTTTATACTTATCATTCATTTTCGTCCTTCCAACGAATGGGTCGTTTCTGCTTTGAATCCTTATTACGGACTTGCGACAGAGATCCTATCTTGATTATTATGACACCATTCTGTCTAAATTCGCATTTTTTAAGAGTTATTTCCGTTCGGAGCTCCCAATCGGGTGCAGATTGGGCAGTCTGAAATCTTTTCTTCAATTCGTCCGAAGTTCTCTACCTTTCTGTTTAAATTTATATGATTTTCATCTTTTCTGAAAATATCTATCTCCAGTTATTCTTTAATACGTAGTCTTTAAATTTAATAGGAAAATCAGTTTCCCTGTGTATCCCACGGAAGAGTTATTTACTCTTGGATTAAAACATCCCAGAGCTAAAACACTGTACTAGCTTAATATGAAATTATTGAAAGGCTGAGATATTAAGATTAAATTTAGATCGCAAGTCGCTGGGGCCATATGGCTTAGGGTATATAGACACTCTACCTAATCTACACTATTATCATCGGAGGCAGTCTTCTGAAAGAGCAACAGGAAGTAAATATCTGTTTTAGCGATTAATTATTTGTAACGTTTTGTCTATTGCTTTCGGATTTTCGTTGTTTGCGGGAACTAAAATGTCTCCAACTTCGTCTAGGAGTTCAAAACCGGTGAATTTTTTGGAAAGCTTCCGTCGGTAGGTAGATCCTGTATTGAAGCTAAAAGATTATTCCGAAGTGACCGAAGGCATCCGTTTTTACCATATTTATATAAATTTCTATATTAATAAACTCATACTCTAATTCAAAGAAAAACCCAGCTTCGTTCTACTTTTATGAAAATAGATGTTTCCGTTCTATCTTCCTTTAGCGTGGATACAAGTTTTGAGAGATAGATAGGAGAAAGATTTAGTGTAACACCTTCTTCATCCTGCTATCGCACCATCGTTGTGCGTCACATCCAACGTAAGCGAAATTTGCATCCAAAAGTATTCTTGATACTTATTTTTGACGCTCTCTGATGCCTATAAAGTGTCTCTTTCACAGGCATATTTAAAAATAATTTGAAGTTTCAATGAGTTGTTTTCCATTTTCATGAAGCACAATAATCTACTGTGAAGAATTGTTCGATGAGCCGGAATCTTAGTTTTTATAACTGATTCTTTCTATTAATCCGTATCCCGATGGTACAAATATTCACGCCCTTAGCAGCACTTTAACCAATGATTTCAGCACTTCTAGGCTAGCACTAACATTCTTACGCTAACGAGGCCGGCAAAGTATAGGGATAGAAGTGTTGTTACCTCAGGATCATCTTCACTATACCAGGACAAAATTCCACTCGAAATTTGACGTTGTTTTAAATGGATGGAAAATAAATTTCTCAGGGTGCGTGTTCAGCTAAAAGACACCCACATAATCGTTTTAACAATATAGAATGTACTGTGGTACTTCGACTTAGGATCGCTCTACATAAGGAAGAATGGACTTGAAAAAAGTCTGACGGGACCGGGAATCTAACCCGGGTCTCTCTATCTGTTTGAAATAATTTTTCAATATCTGGATCAAATGACCTCAGCTGTCGAGGCACCATTAAAACTAATACTACTACCAATAATGGCTATTCCTGTGAGATCAATTCGAAACCGCTCAACTCCGTCACTGCGATTCCGCACGTTTGAAATGCCCAATCTTCTCATGACTGTATGTGCATACAAGAGGCACGGCCCCTGTAAAACAACCTATGGAAGGCATAGCCACCATTTAGATGAAAGTGTCTGGCCACCAGTAATAAGGGTTGTAGCTCTGATCCAGAATAAGGTCAGTCTGGGAATATGGTATGTTGGCGGGGGAAGAGGGGATTGCAAGATGTACAGCGGGGAGAAGATCGGTGGTAAGTTCACCATACCAATTTTGGGGAATCGGCCTTCCATTCGCTTCTCGGAACATCGTAAGGAGACCACGTCGAAGTGACTTGAGCAGGGAAAAAGGAGGTAACGAAGCTGTAAGATCGCTCGAGATGGAGGTGGTAACGATGGAAAAGAAGTTACGGAGCGCCTTAGTAAAGGCGGGAAGGGAAAACATCTGCGCGATTCCAGAGTAGATAAAAGGCAAGGACTTATTGTCGCTGGGCCTCAGTTTACCTTTCCTACCATCTACATCTTATCATATCTTCGAAAGATTTGAAAACTGAATAAAAGAAGTGGTCGGGGCTTAGGAATAAAGGAACGAGCCCTAATTGGTTCGAAACACTCTACAAGTGCTATTCTCCTAATGAATCTGTGGAAGACGAGTTCGCTGAAGAAATCACTTTTCGAACTCAACGCAGCTGCGGCCAACTAGAGCAAATGCTAGGCAGAAGACTAGTTCCCCTTAGTAATGATTGTATTTAGATATGTTTATGTATGTATGTAAATGTATGTATGTTTATGTATTGTCTGTAGATGTATGTAATTTTAAATTAGTATGTTCACTGCCACCAGACCTGGCATCTACTTGCAGTGTAATGTAAATAATAATAATAATAATTTACTTCTTAGTTAAATTCACGCGGGCCCCACTATATATAATTACACTGCAGATGCTAATTCATATACATAATTTTCACTGTGTTTTGAGAATTTATTTTAAAAAATATCCAATTTATGGAAAATTTTCAACATGAAATCAATTTTATTCGTTTGTATCCAGGTAGCTTACTAAGATTTGAAAAGAATAATTGTGAGCATACGTTATTGCGGAAAGACTTTCATAGGTTACTCTTAACCTGTGAGCTGTTTCATTCAGTTTCTTTCTTGAAAATATTTGAAAGCATAATTATGTACTTCCGAAGTAGCGTGGAAATTGTGCGGCAAACCATTTAATCTCGTTAATGTTAGAGGACCCAATGCAATGGAATCCATAAAGGCAGCTCTCGCCTAAATCCTCGAATGTAAACCTAAAAGAATTTTCTGAGAGGTAACCTAAGGCCCGCAGACCAATTCCGACACATGAAATATTTTTTTGGGGTCCGCTAACTGATTGAATGAAATACTCGTGAATCACTCATGATGACACTTTTATTTAGTTTCTGTCTTGTAAATCTGTTGTGTTCAAATTTCTTATACTATACAAAGGACTTCCTTTGTGGAGACCCCCTGAAGATAGAGGCTTTGTCTCTGAAATGATCATTGGGCTTCCCAGAAATCTGTAATCCGGAGCTTCCCGTTTGTCTCTAAGCGCGAGTTCCGCTTGCTGAAAGACGGCTTACGGAGTGTTTTTAAACCTCTAATTCATTAACAGCCGTGTTCCAAATTTCATTTACTTACACTTTCTTACTCCTTCAACGAGATGAGAAAATAAGGAGATCATCCAGCATTTTATACCCCGTTGTTTTTGGATCGAGGTCATCCTTAGCCTCCAATGGATTTCCGCCGTCTCGAATCTTATCCAAACAAAAGCCGATCATCTTTCATTGTTCCTTTCTCCTCCATTCTTAGATATTGCGTCGGTCTCTGAAAAAATTTGCGAACCAACGCCAGCTGATTTTAATTTTAATGATCGTATAATTCAACTCTATGGTGCTCTCCATTTCTTTTTCCAGCGGTAACCTTTATCTAAATGGAAGAGGAGACTTTAAAGTCCCAATTTCGCCCAAAATAAAGACGTTATTTATTTATTTATTTACTGCCATCGATTCGCCATTTTCTAGCATTTCATCTAAGCCCTTGTCTTATCCACACTTTTTTTATTTTATCCTCGAAACATTTATGACAATATTTATGTATGCCGTTTTAGGGGCACAAAACGTAAAATAGATCCAAATAAATACTCTTTTTAAGTTTTTATCATAACTGTCAAATTTTAATTACATTTTGGATTCAGAATCTTGCCCATAAATGTAAGAGTGATATCTTTCCTTTCTCTTTTTCATTTTAGCCTTTAATTTTATTGAAAATTTGTCCAGCAACTTACTTTCTTACTCGAAAGAACTAACTTGTTAAATAACCCCTTTTTAAATCATGCCTGATCATAATTTTATTCATATTATCTATACATTACAGTCAGGAAGTTTAATGAGGATACGGTCTCTTAAGCATAAATAACTTTGAAACGTTATGCAGATGAATGATACGAAACTGTGATCTTGAAAGAGATATAGCAGTGAGTAGTTGCTGCGAATGAAACGAAAGACATCCTTCTTAAATTTATGGTCAACTCTCTAAATCAATAGATTTTTCTACAGTTTTTTAATCTAATAATGTAATCATGATGATATAATCACAACATTAGTATTTTTAGAAGGCTTCTAATTCTTATTATCAAATTAAATTTTAGGAAATTCTTTAGGAAATTCGTCCAATAATCTTACTTCACCTTTAAGGACTTTCTAAGTTAGGACGATCTGTGACAAAATTAAAAACTGTTTCAAATGGCGACAAAGAATTCCAAGAATTTCCTACCTCAAGGAAACACATTTTTCACTTTAGCAAGGAAGAATTATTTTTCTATAGTGCAGTAGTGGACATTTTTCAACGGAAACAAATTGAAAATTGAGAAATATTAACCAGTACATTAACTTATTAAAAAACTAACTCACAGCACCAGAAATTATTAAACAGAGTAATTAATGCGATTCGTGATTAATTAATTCTATCGTTTCAAAAGCAAGCACGCTTGTACTTTAGCTGAGCACCTGCGAAAGATAATCATTTCTTTTGATATTTTTCAGCTTACAATTATTTTATTAGATCATAAGTTTAGAATATTTTGAAGACCTTTATATTCGACGACGGAAACTAATATATAAATAATAATTATCGTAACTAATAACTTTTGTATTCATTTTAGTACCTTTATTTTTCTTCTTCATCATTATTAACACACTATATCATAAAGAGGTACAGCAAAATAGTCTTGACAAAGGTAGTCGACTTCTACATTTTTTAGATGCTTCAATAAAAGAATATTAGATTGGACAAGGTTTTGATTTCTGTTAGATTAAAATTAGTATTTCATAATCATCGACCCGTAAAGTTCAAAGAACTCTCAACTGCCGTTGGAAGGTATTTAAATCAGGCATTTTTACAGGTACAATTCTATAGAATTTGTTTATAAGGATTAAGGATGAAGAATCATGGAACCCTTTATAAGGATTCCATGATCCTGCCACAATATCTTGAATATGAATATGAATGAAATATATTTCATTTGTCCTTTGGTACAAGATAGAGAAAAAATGTATCTTTCATTCACATTTGTCTCAGTCTTGTTCATGGCTGTGAAAGCTACTGAAGTATGAGTGATGCTAAATAATGACATAGATTTAGTTCTCTCTTTATAGAATGCTACGAAAAGTCTTACCCGTAGAGTCATTATGCTTCACTTACGGGGACTCGTTCCGCTTATAGCATACAGGTTCAGTGAGGAAAGCAAGGGCAAATAACCTAACTCCTCATCTTGCCTAGTAAGCCTCATTTCCCTCTCAAAGCTCTTCGTTGCTGATGGTCGAGAGGATGAGGTCCCAAGAGGCCTTCGGGCTGAATACTTCCCTGAGAATGATTCCATTATTTAGTCTCTTTCTTCATATCCTAATTAGTTCGGCCATTTTGTCCGCATCATTCCGCCATTTTTACCTAATTGCCCTCATGTAACCCTTTTTCAGCCGAGCTCTCAAGGATCATTAGATTTCTACCGAGGATATTAAATTAGCAAAACTGTCACAGATTCCCTTCCCTTTGCAGATCCCTAAAGTTCTATTAAACCGCAAATTCCTTCCTTGTTTACCGCTTGGGTGGCCGGGGGACATTCATTTCTTACCCCATCTCAGCTTTGAAGAATCGCGTCCCAAATTTCTTTTGTCTCAAGACCGCAACCGCTGCATTTTTGCCGCAGACACGATTTTTGCCGAAGGTGGAGTGGGATAGAGATTTTTATTCCCTAGCGATCAACCGGTTATCGTATCGGTATCTCCGATTGAGATTTTTTTCCGCCGGGAGATGAACATACAAATGCCCTCATTATTCTTCCTTCGTGGGAAAGTGGGTGGGACTTTGTTTAGTAACCTCCGAAAAAATTTAACGTTTTTTATTTAACGGGCGGATCAGAGTGATGCCGGAAAATTGCTCATCCACGGGAGTCGGAGGAGTAGAAAAGGCCGACTTTGGGAATTATTAACGAATTCTAAACTTCTGGAGAGGTATATGTGTGCACGGGGATGGGCACTCGCAAGTGGGGGGGGCATATTTAGAAATGTATGGCGAGAATTTATAACACAAGGAAAAGGGTTTTGGTGATTTGGCACGAGGCGTGCACCTAGGAAAATTCCCAAGAAGAAACGGACATGAAAAAAGTCTGTCGGAACCGGGACGTCAGACTTTTTTCATGTCCTTTTCTCCTTGGGAATTTATTAATTTCTGCTCACAATTATTACTATTGTTATTATTATTGTTATTGCTTGGCGCAAACAGGTATCCCCAACTACATGCTCAATAATAAAAGAATGACAAAATATACCATGAAGGTTTTAAATACAAAGGTAAGAAAACAATACTCTAAAATTACGTGTATATAATATGAGATAATTAAAATACAAACATGCGTACAGTATCCAAAAAATAAGAAAATGATTATGTGGATCTGAAATGTTAAAAATTTATTATTTATTATTTCTTCTTAAAGAAACACAAAGTCTCATTAAAAAATCTGCATGATTTGATAGTTCATTTACAGATTGAATTATTCGTGGAATGGGTGAAAATTTATAGCAATTTAGCTTACAAAAGGGCACTGCCAGAAAGTTATTGACAAATACAGAAGTTTTACTGACAAATTATTGAACAGCAGTCATAAAAACCACTAAACACATTATGTACAAAAGACATAATGCAGTATGAGTCTTACATATAAGGGTTGTATTCCATACATTAAGCTGTATAATTATTGCTAGATGAAGTTATTCCTTCACTGAAGCTCAACCACTTAATTAAACTTTTCTGGACTTTTTTAATGCTTCAATTTTTGTTTTTTATTTACAGTACCATTTGACAGAGCCATATTCTAGAATAGATCGAATCAAGGTGGAGAAAAAGCGAATCACAGTTTTAATAGAAAAATTCGGATAATAAGGAAAGACGAGAATTATTTAATTCGGTAGTCCACAGCCTTTTACCTCCATCGCTCTGTTACGAATCGACTCAGAATTCCCAGCACATTCATCCGAAGGTTTGTTATCAATACGTTAAAGTACATTGGAAACTGAATGAGCGAGAGTTCTAGGAACCAGCTTGTTTTTCTCGCTTAAAGAGGATTCTCACTTGTCCATTTTCTCACAATTAGAAGTTCAGAAGCGGATTCTCTTACTTGCAAAGACTTAAATTCATCCAGTTCTTGCAGCTACTTCTTTCACTGAGAGAGATATAAAAAAATTAGATAATAGGATGAGAAACTAGCACGTAATCTAGAAATGAATACTTATTTGGTAATTATGAAAACCTTTATCCTGTAACAACGTTAGCTTACTTAAATAAAAACGTTAGTTTCATTTGTTTTCTGTTTTGGTATTTTTTCCAGCTCATAAATCTAATAAAATAACTTTAATAGAGAATGCAGAACTTCTTTGGATCTCTCTAGCACTTTCGAACGTAATGTCTTCTTGGGAAATGGATTTCACTTTTCCGTAGACGTACGTTTATTTTGGAATATGGTTTTCGATTCGAAATGGTGAAAATTTAGATAACATATGCAACATTTTTCCAAAGTTTCGATATTGTTAAATACCAGTCCCCCCGCATGCAATTGTTGAATCCGAGCTCATCCATTATCCCATAAGAATACATAGAATATAAAGCCTCATTTAGAACTTATGGTAAGAATTAATGATGGACTATAAGATGGGGAAGGAATTTTATGATATGAAATTTTAGCATGCAATGACAAATCGCCGACAAACGAACGACTATTTAGAAAAGTTTCTTGCAGATTTTTCCAATAGGATTTCAAAGTAATGAATCGACTAAATGTGCTTTTCGTTGAATAAATCTTCACCTGAATGCGAGCTGCCTTTTGGCGTGTGGCAGGGAGTGCACATAGCATGACTACTTCTCTGATCGATTCCTCTCGCGGATTGTAGTGTAGTGAGTGGAGAAAATGTGAGGTGGAGCAAAGAAGACGCGGAATTTTGCTGTAAAATTCCGCGTCTTCTTTATCATGAAAGCCTCGTCTACTGTCGATCTAAAATAATTCGTAGATGGTCGAATTCTTTTCGATGTTGAAAGGTTAAAAAATGGGACCCCAGTATGTAACTTATGAACTTATCATTCGAAAGAAATATTACGCAATCCAAAACGAGGCATTTTTGTACCAAATTTTTTTTGCAGCGGAATACTCAAAACTTAGACACAACAAACTAGTGCATATGCTTTATTTATAGCCCAGAAAGAGTTACGCTTATAGATTTAAGTTATGTAGAGTTAACGGTTATTATTTCTCTACTTAATATTTTGTGGAAGAAGGATATTTTTCGATGTAAGGCAGCTGTGAAAGGTGAAGAAGGCTTAAAAAGTAGGCAGCCATGAGAAATGGCCGGTAAGATGCTCTACGGACTCGAATTCGTTGCTGTTACATTTTCCACGTTCATCTTAGATTTGATGGCAGTTGTTTCACTCATTTGCTCCAAGATAATAATTAGTTATCTCCAGAAATATTGAAGATAACACTTTGTTGTCGCTTGTATTATTCTTTTTCGATAGCATAAAAGTTCATTAATTTTTACGTGGGACAAGTCAAGTGCTTTAACACTCTCGTTATGTGATCAAGTAAACGCTAATGCTTACCGAATGCCCCAGGTGAGGGGCACCCTGGGCGGTCGTCCACGTTACCCCATTGCCTATTACCGTCCTGGGATAAATTATTCTGCTGATAACCGCGGCCTTTCCTTCCAAACGTCCTTTGCCCACCTCCGGAGTTCTCTTACCAATCGTCCTTGCCCATCCTTGGAAGGAGAGGAAGGAGCCCCGAATACATTCCAGCAGAAGAGTAATAAATCCATCGCAGAATCCGGCAAAGAAAGGATAGGAGTCCAACTGAAGATCATATCCACAAAATCGCTACTTTGCAAATACCTCATCAAGCCCATCCACCCTCGAAAATGCCATCCCGTTAGAAATTTCTTTCGCAGTAGAGGAATTGGTTTGGGTCAAAGGAGTCGTAGTGATATCTTACGGAGAGAATATTTTGAAATTACTGCCAAATACTTCGTTAGATTTGTTGATAGATAAGCTGAATTTGAACTATTATGTTAGGTCATAAAGTGAACATAGCGCTAGAGTAGACATGTAAGCCCAAGGCTGCAATTATGAATCACAGTATATGCGACATCATTAGGACTGTTTTCAATCAACAGAAAGGATGATAGACGAATTTAATTAAACCTTAACTTTTCCCGCAACTCGAAATGGGATACCTTCTCAATTCATCCATTCTTTCATACTCTTCTGTGTTTTTCGTATGATGGTTGCCTCAGCATAGGTTTACGTATGAAGCAACCTAAGACTTCAGGTTTTTTTCCTAAAATCTTACTGTATATATATTTTCGTTGAAAACAATAAAATGTCTATATCTTTCTCCGTCCTATCAAATTTCGCATAAGATAGCTTCGTTTACATCTGCCAAAATCTGTATCTCATAATATACGAGAAAAACCACTTTTCATGTATTTTCATTAAGAAAGCTCTATCTATACTGGTATGAGTATTAAAATAGCATCCAAATCAAGCTTTTTTCGAGGTGGAGGTTGAGAAATTACTATATGAGTGTAATAGGCGTGTATGAATGTATAAATGTTCGTATGACCTCAAAGACCATCGACTCTCAGCAAAAAAATCTGTATTTATCTCTGGACAGAAAGACAGTTGAAAGAGAGGCCCATTCGTACCTCGGCCATTGATCTAATCCAGCAATCTTATACTTATGAATAATTATGGCGTAAATTATTATTTGTATTGGAAATATNGAGGAATTGGTTTGGGTCAAAGGAGTCGTAGTGATATCTTACGGAGAGAATATTTTGAAATTACTGCCAAATACTTCGTTAGATTTGTTGATAGATAAGCTGAATTTGAACTATTATGTTAGGTCATAAAGTGAACATAGCGCTAGAGTAGACATGAGTAATAGAGAAGAGAGTAATAGATAGAGTAATGAGAGAACCTACGAAAACCTTTTTTTTTACTTTAGCCATACAGATTCAAGAGAATAAGAATATAAGTAAACTACCTCACTACTAATCTTGACTAGTAAGCCTAATTTCCCTCTCCTAGCTCTTCGTAGTTGATAATAGAGGGGATGAGAACCCAACCGGCCTTCGGGTTAAATATTTACAGACAGTTATAAATTTCGTTCGGAAAGTGCAATCTATAGAAAATTCTCGCTCAAAAACTGTGGAAGTCGGCTTATCCATTTTTATAGTTTTTCTAGAATTTCTAAGTTTGTAGATCCTTATTCTCCTTCTATTGACTCATCTGTCAGTAAAGTATTTAGCTCGAAGGCTGTTTGAGCCTCATCCTTTATTCCAAAAAGTTCTAAGAGAGGGAAATGTTCCTTACTAGGAAAAATACGGAGTGAGGTAGTTTGCTCTGGCTTTCCTTAGTGATCTAGATTGCTATCAGAGTACGCGTGAGTGAAGCACATTGGCTCCGTGAACAACACTTTTCGTAGCATTCCCTAGGGAAAAACCTTAATTAATGCCTTTATCAACATCACTCATACCCCAGTAGCTTTCATAACATCACAACCATGAACATGACTATGACAAAAAAATGAGAATGCATATTTCTTTATCCTGTACCAAAGACAAAAAATATTTCAATTCCGTTGACTTGATGCAATATTAACTCCTTATAAACATTTACCTGATGACCTGATTATCCTTCTAACTTTGCCATGATAAACAACGGTGTACGCATATGTAACTTGATGTGATTTTCCTTGTTTTTTGATGTCGTTAACACTTTCTGTAATCTGAAAATCGATTGTATACAGTGGATTAATGTGATATTGGCGCGTTAAAATAACAGTCTGCCGGATGCACTCCAGAATGGATGGCGCACGAACCAATGATGATACTAATCCTGGTTTTCTCTATTAAGAAACTTAAGTGTTTTCTTTCCTTTCTATAGCTTCAATTGCGACGGTGATTTACAAGGAGACGATAACGTCTATACATTTGGAGCTTCAGTTTTCAAATAAGACTCGAATCCTGGGCTACTGGAGTAGTCGCGAATGCCTGCTCCAGGAGGCAATGGCGACTGAATTTTGGGGAAGATGTTCGCGAAAGCTTCTTAAATCTAGAGAGAGAAATCCCTAAATTGGCTTCCCTGGTATGGGGAAAGATTGATTATGTCGGAAGGCAAGAGAAATGAGAGTTGAATAGGGAGAGAAAAGGCGGGAGGAAGCCGCTCTAGAAATTTTTGTAATTCAAATTATTATGCAGCCTCTGGCGCCGGGCCCTTTCCCCCTTTCAGTTTTATTTCGTCGCTCTTTTATTATTTCGTTTTATCCTCCTCCCCTCCTTCCATCCCTCATTCGCCTTTATCCAGTCTTCCGTTTTTTATTCCCTTTGCTTTTGTTTTTTCTTCCATTCGCGTCGCTTTTGTTTTTCTCGGCCCTCCGCCACTCGTTGTTCGTGTGCGGTCCTGCGGATCACACTGGTTTCGCGAAAAAAGAATGAAAGTGGATATCTCGGAAAGGTTCCTACTTTCCGGAGATCTTTTCTCTTCTTCGATGGAGGACCATCTAGTCGAACAAAGAACCGGTGATGACTGACCGCGTTGACAATGGCATTTGAAATATTGCATATGTCATTTCATTCTGTATCCGTACTTCGTACGGTCTTTTTCTCCGCCTTATTCTTTCTACTTGGCCTCCCATCATTCCCAAGATGTAATGGAGAGATCTTGGTGCCTTAGAATACCTAGGAAGATTGACTGAATACCAGTACATGCGGACACCAATGGGTGGACATTAGACCAGTACATGCGGACACCAATGGGTCCACCAATGGGTGGACCCTTTTCTCCTTGCATTCCCAAGAAAAGCGCCCGAATTGGTATATAGCGGTGGAGGCGGTACCGGCGGAGCCAAGACCTGACCCAACTTCGTGAAAAAAATGAGAATCCGCCACTTTCTTTGAGAGATAGAAAAGTCAATATAAGGCCGTAGGATGTTACGGCAATTACAGCAGGCGATACGTTGACCACTCTGCACTGATACCTCGGTTAACCCTTTATAGGGCAAAACTAAAGGGGTCATATGGAGATATATTTTCTAAGTAAATGACGTGTGTTAGCCTTCTTGAACAAAGTTTTTTTTAGTTCATGCCGGAAAAAATTTATTTATAACGAAAAAGGGACGGTCTATATAGAAACCACCGGCACTTGCGAGACCTTAGTGTTCACATTCCTCAACACAGCGGTGGTTCTAATATAGACCACTTACGAATATTTTCTTTTCTGGAACTCTCTTACGGTAAAATTATTAATCCAATTTCGCTTCACCTGATAAAAATCACGTTTCGGATAACGAAGATTTCGGCCAAAAAATGTGATCAAGGAATAAATTGTCTTCGTTAGCCGAGGTGTCACAGTAATTGCCGCTTGGTTTGTCCTTGTCCCTTGCACGGTTTTTGGGCCATAAATTTAATTTATTCGGAGCGTGATTTTTTAACTTGCTCGCAAGTACAAAGTACGCTCAGTGCGAGTGTGCCTATACCGATCTGATTGTTGCGACAGGTAAAGAGCAGTGTTCTGGGATTATCCCAAAAAAATCCAAAACAGTAATAAATATTTCCAGTGCAAAAGTTTTCGCTACGTTGATGTTCTATGATAAAGGCAATTTTTGGCAATCTGCAGCGGAAGTTTTGTTGATGTGGTCATTCAAAAACATTTCAACCGCTGATTCCCGAAAATTGTCTCTATCAATCATAAATATTTTTGGAGTAGAACCTAAACAGCTTTCATTCGTGATGAAAGCGGTCTCGCGTTCGATTTCCGACTGTGCCCATAGTGTTTTTCCAGCATTTAGGAGCTACCAAATTGTTATTTGTTGCATCCGTTACGGCGCGAAAAAGTCAACGAGACATGGCAGTCGATGACCTCTTGCTTGACTTAGCGTAGTCATAATTTGGGCTTTTGCGCATGGACATCATTCTTTTTTATTTCTTAAAATAATACATTAGACAACAATAATTGCAATGAAGCACAAGCTGGAAAACACTCGAAATGACAGGGACGATGTTAATAACAGGAATGTTAGTAGTCCCCTAAATTTATCCGCCGTGTTGACGGAGTTGTGAGGTTGCTACCACTCAATTCTAAGGTCCCGAGTTCGAGTCCCGGCTGATCGAATTTTTATTATTAGGAAATGATCATGTTCGTAAATATTACCTACTCTATGCTATCTCTACTAAGACTAGAATTCCGTCGGAAGCAATTCATTCTATNACGCATCAGAAATATGGTCATACTTTTTTAAGTTAAATATAAAACGAACAGACGCATTTTGGGCACGTTGCAACTTAGAAGCTAATTCTTGCAATAAATCTTGGTACACAATGTCAGCGTAATCAAAGTGAGGCATGATTAATGAATTTACCAGTTGAATTTTAATAGAGGGCGTTATGAAACTTCCTAAGCATCTGAGGAAATGAATGGAAGAATAAACTTTTTTACAAATTTTCACGACGTGTTCCAACCACGTAAGACTGTTGTTAATGCAAACACCGAGATTATTAGCAGAGTTACAGATTGGGATCTCAGTATTGTCCAAGATGAGCTTTGCATTGATATCTCCAGTAATTTGTTTTAATAACGTAGGATATCCGATAATAATAGCTTGCGATTTTAGTGGATTTATTTTAAAAAAATTGTCCTTACTCCATTTATTTATTTGTTCGAGGTTATGGTTCACGTACTGAATACATTCTGGAAAGCAGGCAACCGTAGAATCGAGATATATCTGCAAATCATCGGCGTATAAATGATTCTTGCAGTGTTTAATAGCTTGAGGACAGTCATTGATATATAGGGAAAACAGCAATGGACCCAGGGTCGATCCTTGAGGAAGACCGCGTTCAATGTTTATCCAAGCAGAAGAGCAATCATTGGAGACAACTTTTTGTTGACGATCATGTCCCAACCTCAATTTATGACTCTTTAAAATCTTCCGACGAAAGCTTCGACACATTCGANTTTAAAATTAAGATTTTTTAATCCGGGTTCTCTATTGTGGACCACGTCCATGTATGTCATAACCACGCAGACCTTCTGTCTCTTGTGAGCGGTCCGGGCCGGCGTTTGAGTATCTTTGTAGACTTTATAGGGAAACAAAATCAACGGATTTCGAGAAAATACGTCCCCTGTAGAGTAGGCATCATTAAATGGGCAGCGGGTTGCCTTCGTCAAGGATATTAATTTTATTACCGTTCTCATTCCTAAAAATACATAATTTATTCAAATAGTTTCAGAGGCTGGATAAATATAAATATTTTCCGCAAAAATACTATGAAAGTAAACAATATCACGTCGTAATTATAAAAATATTGGTTTTCTGATTGAGAAGAAGTTAACTATGAGAACTATGGGATCGAAAGGTAATATATTTTCATAACAAGTGTGAAAAATAGCTTCAACTCCAACCCGGAAAGTGGGAGTCGTGGGTTCGAGACCCAGTTACTCCTGTTATTCCTTGGAATTCAGCCGCACGGATGGGTTCGTTGCTGATGGGTCAATTTTTCATTTAACTTGCGAGAGAAAAGTAATGGAAGTATCTAACCCTCCATATGCACAGGAAAGTAATAATTCCTTATAATACGGGTAGATCTTTTTCCCAATGGTAAAGTCAGCGGTTATTGCTAAGGCCTTCTGGTTAGTTCTGTATTGGATATGCAAT
Organism: Ladona fulva; assembly: GCA_000376725.2. NCBI lineage: Eukaryota > Metazoa > Arthropoda > Insecta > Odonata > Libellulidae > Ladona > Ladona fulva. The sequence goes on along the minus strand of KZ308422.1, from coordinate 265,845 downwards.
TACCAAGTTTTCTTGAATAAGCAGTCCACAGTTATTACCCTTGCAGGTTGTATTACTTTCAAGCCAAAAAGTTTGGAGATATCTCGATAAGGAATAACAAGTGTGAAAAATAGCGACACGACTGGGACTCGAACCCAGGTCTCCCACTTTCCGGGCAGGTATTCTAACCACTGAACTACCGTGCCGCGTCTCTCTCACACTGTTAAGGGAAGACCTGGGTTCGAGTCCCAGTCGTGTCGCTATTTTTCACACTTGTTATTCCATAGTAATAGTGTTTTTTAATATAATAACAGCGTGTTTTTCATATAGTAACAGTGTGTTTTTTAATATAGTAATAGTGTGTTTAGACATTTTACTTGCCGTAGCTGTACTCCTACCCTATTTTGTTCGAAAAAATGTGACTGTTTTAGGTGTTTAATGTGCTTGAAAATCGGTGACCCAACTTCCATTGATTGTCACTCTGTTAATTTTCGTTGTATTATAATTAGGATATATTTAACGAATAATGTCTATAGCATTTTACAGCCAAATAATGTTTATATTCTGAAATCTGCTCTAGCAATGGACAGTATTGTAAATGTCTGCTTACTTCGAATCAAAAAATTCGATTTAAATTTGAATTCTACCGTTGTGACCGTAAGAATGACAGAAACACGAATTTGCATATCATAGCTACTGAATAATACGTGTGTATGCCTGCATAAAAAAACATTAAAATCGAGAAGCTGATGGCTCCGATCTGCAGAGTTCACTTTCGGAATCCGGACTGGCAATTCTGCCGGGCCGCGTGTGAAGTCCTCCATTTGACTGTATGCAGGACAACACTGGTTTTGCCGGAACGTGTACAAACGTGTATTATAATCTTCAGCATAAGGATCTTTTAGTTGAGTTTAGCCTCTCCGACAAACACGAAGGGAGAAATTCAGGATAGGTTAATCAAACACATTCGAGGGGTGGAGGTCTTGGAGAAACACCAACCTCTAGGTGACTACGCTACCATTATCTCTAATTACACATTAACAACAATTCTGATTATTCCAGGTAACACTTCTCTTGATTGCCATTACATTACATTATCTTGATGACATTATGTTGCTATTGTCTAGCAATTAATGAACTACTTAGTAATTGATGGAAATATTCAAAGAAACATTCATCTACAGATGTGCACTCACAAGTCTTGGGAATAGAGTCTTCAAAAAATTTCGCACTCACTCAATAACTGTTGTTGATAATTTAAAAAAATCGTTGCGCGATGATGAAATCAGAAAATGCGCATGAAAGTGCGTGGGGTTTATGTACTAAGTTGAATAGAGTTTTTTCATGTTCGAATGACTATTGATAGAGGTAGATTTATCTTTGAACCCAAGAAAATTTATAAAACTTACCTTATCGAAGAACATTTTGGTAAGTCGGATGAAAGTAAAATGAACAATATAATTCCATAGGATGCGAATCTTATGGAAGTTGAATAATTAAATTTTGGATCAGTGTTATCTCTCTAATGGATTACTGGTGATTAACTTAAATAAGGTCATTATGTGTATCCTTAAGAACGGTGCCAACAGACGTGAGAAGCTGCAGCTAATTATTTGAAAAAGGAAATCCATTTCCTTATGAATGTTCCTTTTCATTCGGATACATAGCAAGTATTCAATTTGTAGTCTCATCGATCACTTCTAGTCTGTTCGTTTCTTTTTTTATTAGAGACATGGGTTATCTCTTTTTACTAGCAAATTTGGTTTGATAATACACGTATACTTCGGGGTATCGAAAAATTAATTCCCCATAATATCCAAGTAGTTTCATATTTTTTTGAGAAACTGAAAATTACTGTAGTACCTTTATTTTAGGAGTATCCACTCCGAAATGTTCATAAGGTGAACTGTTAAACAATATATACTTCCAATCTCCCCGGTTGTTCTTGTCTGCCCTATCCTGTTCATTCCCTGAGGATCAGTTGATGTTTCTCCTATTTTTCAACCGATCCTTCACTGTTCTTCTCTGTTGGGACCAATTCGAATTATTTCCAAGTTGCTGTCTTCGGGTGATTTTTATAAAAATGAAACTTCATGAGAATAGAGGAAAGGGATTGATGAAGAGAGGATTTTTGTAGCTTTTGTGGAAATGGGTGAACGTGGAAAACAAGATTATCAGCGACATGTTAAAGTGAGCGATGAAAATGTTGCAAGAAGGATAACTGGAAGCAGAATCCCTTATTGGAAATGGCTGTCCTCCTTCTGCGAGTGAGGATGGCGGGAAACAAATCCTGAGTAACTTCTGTAGCGGACCGCAAGGTTGCAGCACCAGTTGTGAATCTGTTCGGATTTGGAACATGCTTCCAATCTACTCGGAGGGCCTAAACTTCAAGTAAAGATAGACAAGGAGGCCACGACTTTTTCAAGCACCGATTTGAAGTTTTTTTTTCTCATTTTTCGGGGGTTAGAAATTGGTCAGTAGCCTTGTTTGACCTCCGGTAATAGAGGGTATACCCGAAAAGATACCCTAATTGCACACGCTTTCCGTCTTCTTATAGGGGAATCTTTGACTCCCTTCCTCCCTTCGCAGCTTTAAACCTATCCCTGTGGACTCTTCTGATCTATTTTCGAACTCCCATCTCTGTTTCACTCCTCCCACCCCAGGTGGCAAGTGACTCACTGAGTTCGGGCGGAGAAGTTGAAATGAGTGGAACGGTTAATCCTCCTTATTTATCTTGAGGAGGTTATAATGTTCTCTTCCTAATTCGATGGCGTTATGCATTTGACGGTCCGAAGAGATTCCACGAAAGAGACAGCAGTGAGTGATTAGTTTTCCCAAAGACCAATCCGATGACGTAGAATATGTTCAAGAGGGAAATGTCATGATTGACATTTATGGCTCATTATATACCATACAATCGGAGAGCAATGATTTACAACGCTTTAATTGCATTATATTTTCTTATACTTAAATATTCACAGATTGTATTTATGGTGTATGTACTACATGTGCTACATTCAGTATGTTTAGGATGGAAATAAGAGTAATTTATGGAAGTTCGTCTCCGTTTTTTTGCAGCTCCAGATGTTCCGTAATTTAATCTTGGATTGGTGAGTTTTCTTCTCAATAAATCCTTCATTGTCCTTTCTACTAATAGTAGTATTGTTGAAAGTGCTTCCACACCTAAGGTCATTTCATACGAAATGAAACAAACCCGGGACCGTTTTCACCGAAGTCAGCACACTTGGCTGTAATAAGGTCTTTAATAATAATAATAAGGTCTTTATTAAAGGCGAGATTGAGACTGAAAAGTCTCTTCTTCCATCTAACCTTGCGTCAATGATTTTATGTACATACATAAAGACTCGTGTGTAGGTGAAAAGAAATAGAGAGGAAAACTTTAGAAGGAGTGGATGTAAAAAAAAAACCTAAGGTGATATCTTAGGAAAAAATATCCACAGCAGGAAAACACCCTCAGAGAAGGGGGGTGTGAAAAACCTGCGCAAACCTACTGATAGTTCATGCTAAAAGATGATTAAGAAAGCTGTGTATAAAAAGAAAATTACAAAATCAATAGTAATATAACAAAGTTACAAATTAATAATAAAATAAAATCATAAACAGGAAAAACTGCAATAATAAACCATGAGGAAATAATTGATAAAACAGAAACATCAGATAACACATTCAAACGAAATTACAAAAATAAAATAACATAAAAAAATGTGGTAACTGCAAGAATACACTATGAGAAACTGGTAGATATCGAATATCGAGAGAATATAGAAAATGACACTTACTAAAAAGACATGAAAAATGTAAAAATTAATTAAAATAGTACATTAATGAATACGATTAGAAATTTTTTTTTTTTTAATGAGGACCTAAGAAAAAGAACAAAGGACAAGTAATATATAAGATTGTGCAGTGAGAAACGACAGTCATCAGAGTGTTGATCAGTGCTGAACTAGCTATTATGTGGGGTTGAAGGAGAAATATCAATTGAGTGATTGATTCACTAGAAGATGAGAGAGGCATTTTTTCTTCAAAGAACTGGTTGAAATAGATGATTTTATATGAGGCGGAAGGGCGTTCCAAAACTTAATGGCAGTTACTACGAAGGATTTGTGAAACATCTCCGTCCTGTGAATTGGAATGAGTAAATTGTTTTTACCCCTTGTATTGCAGTTGTGAATCGATTCTAAGCTGACAAATTCAGCAAAGAGATATTCCGGAGTTTGCGTTCGCAAGATGTTGAAAGCTGACGTTAGAACATGAAGTCTTCGACGAGGTTCGAGTTTGATCCAAGATACTTTCTTGAACGCATCAGAAATATGGTCATACTTTTTTAAGTTAAATATAAAACGAACAGACGCATTTTGGGCACGTTGCAACTTAGAAGCTAATTCTTGCGATAAATCTTGGTACACAATGTTAGCGTAATCAAAGTGAGGCATGATTAATGAATTTACCAGTTGAATTTTAATAGAGGGCGTTAGGAAGCTTCCTAAGCATCTGAGGGAATGAATGGAAGAATAAACTTTTTTACAAATTTTCAAGACGTGTTCCAACCACGTAAGACTGTTGTTAATGCAAACACCGAGATTATTAACAGAGTTACAGATTGGGATCTCAGTATTGTCCAAGATGAGCTTTGCATTGATATCTCCAGTAATTTGTTTTAATAACGTAGGATATCCGATAATAATAGCTTGCGATTTTAGTGGATTTATTTTCAAAAAATTGTCCTTACTCCATTTATTTATTTGTTCGAGGTCATGGTTCACGTACTGAATACATTCTGGAAAGCAGGTAACCGTAGAATCGAGATATATCTGTAAATCATCGGCGTATAAATGATACTTGCAGTGTTTAATAGCTTGAGGACAGTCATTGATATATAGGGAAAAAAGCAATGGACCCAGGGTCGATCCTTGAGGAAGACCGCGGTCAATGTTTAACCAAGCAGAAGAGCAATCATTGGAGACAACTTTTTGTTGACGATCATGTAGATAAGAAGAAAACCAAACCGTGGACAATTCTGAGAAACCCATTCTTCGCAACTTAGCAAGTATTATATCAGCGTCAACCGAATCGAAGGCTTTACTAAAGTCCAGTAGGATCAAGGCTGTTAATTTACTATTATCCATCGATTTACGAATGTCATCAGTTATCTTAACTAATGCCGTGGCGGTGCTATGCGACTTCCGGAAACCTGATTGTGAGCAGTCAAGAATCGAATTTTTTTGCAGGTATTCAGTAATTTGATGATGGGCGAGTTTTTCGAGGACTTTTGATAAAACCGGGAGGAAACTGATGGGTCGAAAATCATCAGAATTCGATTTAGAGTTTTTCAAAATTGGTTTCACTAGCGCGCGTTTCCATACCGCCGGAAATTTACCCGTAAGGAACGATAGGTTATAAATGTTTGTTAACAAAGGTAGCACTAAATAGGAAAGTTTGTTTATGAAAGTAATCGGAATGCCATCAGCACCTACAGCTTTCGACTTAATGCTTTTTAAAGTATTGAATACTTCATATTGTGTAACTTCTTTGAATGAGAACTCTGATAGAATAGAAGATGGAATAGTTTTCTCCTTCAGAGTTTGTAAAACTCGACATTTATGCTCCCGATCAATTTCAGTTGGAGGACTGGAAAATTTCTGGTTTAATGTGTCGAGGGACGCATTATTGAGTTTGGGAGGATCCCTAGATTTACCTATTCCCAGATTACGTAAGTTTTTCCATAAAGCTGCCGGGGTTTTACTGTCTTTTGAAATAGAATGAGCATATTTTAATTTCGCATTTCGTATCATTTGCTTTACTTTATTTCTAAGTTTTTTGTAATTGCTGAAAATTACGGGATCATTATTGCGTTTGAATTCACGGAAGGTAAAGTCGCGATTTGCCATTGTTCGTTTGATGTCGTCATTGAGCCACGGAGCTCGAGGTTTAGAAATTCTGACTTTTTTGACTGGAGCATGCTTATTTAGTAAAGTTAACAGAAGGTCATTTAAAATTTCAACTTTGGTATCGACGTCGTAGGCGAAATCTATTTCATACCATGGTAGCCTAATTGCATCTTCCAGCAATTCTTCCTCATCTAAATCGTTTAGATTACGGTATTGAATATATCTCTGTTTATTTTTCTTTATCTTGAGTGAGTATGAGACGAATAGTACGTCATGATGTGAGATTCCGGGTGCTGGTAATTGACCGTGAATTTCGACCTTTTCCGGATTGGCAGTGGCAATGAGATCAATCCACGTTGACGAATTGAGAGTATTATGAGTTGGTAGCAGCGGAAGAATGGTTAAATTATGCGCATCGAAGGAATTGCGAATAAATTTCGAGTCATTGCTATCAGAATTTAGATTTGCATTGAAATCGCCGGTGACTATTATATGATCGTAATTGTTACGCAGATTCGATAATTCTTCATCGATATCCAATAAATGCCCAATTTTTGGTGGTCGGTAGATGATGCCTAGAAGTATTTTTTTATGCTCAATAACTACTTCTAAAAATAGAAATTCCGGTCTCTTACAGTAGTTAGGATTGCTGCGAGAGATGATTTTACAGCGTAAGTCGCTCCGTACAAAGATACCGACCCCGCCTCCTCTTTTACCAACACGATCGTTACGGTATAAGCAACAGCCGGGAATATTAACAGTGGAAGACTGAATCGTCCGGTTGAGCCATGTTTCACTAACCGCGATCGCATGTACGCCGGATTCAGGAATAATGGAACGAGGTACGGGAGCCCTTGTCCTTTCTAGATAACATTATTAAAAATTAATAAATTGTTAGTAATTGAGTAAATAAGGCCTCACATTAATACCTCCAATTAATCTTTATTAGGATGCTAAGTGGCATTAAATAGTGTTTAAACTGTGCTAAAGAATTGCTGTGTCTGCTTCTTAATTCCGATCTCCTTCCTTGAAATTCATTCTTCCGTATTTGCACCGGTGTAATAGTTTATATATTCCTATGATTGGATTTAATATAGCACAAATAATGTGGATTATATCCTAGATTTAAACAATCATGAAACTTCTTCGTATTATGGTATGATAAGACCTACTTTAAGTACGTTTTATTAAGGGAAATTGTTTCAAATCACAATTTTTTGATAACCAATATTTGAGTACCGAGTATTCGATATTTAGCATTATTTTCCGACTACTCTGGGAATTCGAGCCATTATTGAGTACTGAATGTCGAAATCTACAATCTTCAGCGAAATTTTCAAACAAACGGAATATTAATAAGAATCAGATAGGATTGACAGCGTCATTACTATATTTTTGGAGGGAAATATTGACTATTATTACGGCGAGGAAACTATATCTTCATTGATACTGATGGAGATAATGTAAATATCTGTATTATTTTTTATTAGTGTACAATAATTGCTTGTCGTCATTTTTTGTTGCGTTCGAGCAATTTTGACAGAGCATATTCAAAAGTTATCATTAACAATAAATTAAATAATATTAAATTTTTAATCATTTTTAGAGAAAAGAATAAATTGAAACAAATAAAATTGAAATGGTGCCTTAACCACGGTAAACTCTCAATCCCTAATGTATAAGAAATTTAAGCACAGATGTTCCACCAAAAAGCCTCTTCAACCTGATAATAAATTTTCAATACTTTCTTTTACATGATTCGTTAGTCTATTAAACACTGTCAATAGATATTTGTTCTGTGGGCTGAGCAATCTTATAGTTTGAGGTACGTTGCATTTTTTATCACGTTCGTTTTGTTTCGTTATAAAGTAATTTATAGGGATATGAAGTAACCTCCTTTTTTGTAAGTTGGTATTGCAGATCACTATTGACAATTATTCACTTTCGTTATGTGTTATTCACCTTGGATGATCAAATAGATACTAAGCGCTTCGTAAGAAATTAGTTTTCGCGAAGTATGTATGTACCTATTAAATGAACCGAAGTTTTAAATTTTTCATACAAAATGAAGGAAAAATGGTGATTACATGGCTATAGAAATTTATTTTCTTAAATTAGAAAATAGAGTAGTACATTGAGGAACTAAGCAATGGAAATAATAAATAGTTCATACGCTGCGCAATAGTTAACTTCCTTGGCTGGCCATTTAATAAAATAAGCCAGGAATGTTTTCATACCTTCTTCACTTTCTTCAATATGAATCCTCCAAGTAACTCCTTCAAATAACAAATCACAGCACCCATCATTCTTGTTTTGAGCAAAATAGTAACGATACACTTCTTATGAACACTGGTGATGTATAAAACAAAAACAAAACATTGAGTTCACTCTCATTTCACAAATGCCTCGGAAGAAATCTTCACGTTCATCTCGCCTTTCACTTAAATCACACTGGATCACAGTCACTTTGAAGCTAAATCCACAGCTGATATCTGTGCACTATAAATTACCAAACACGTTATCGAAATTATCACTGCATCAAGGTGGAATGAGCAGGGCTTGCATATAGACAAAATACACGTTATATAAGACGAAATAGGAAAAGAGTGCCATTACATTCATATTGATACGGAAATTCGATCCTCTTTTTCCCCACAAAAGAGGAACTTTAACGGCTAAAGTAGAGACTGAAAGTTAACCGATGATTTTTGGAATTGACTCTATAGTCACCATATTTATTCACTTCCAACTTACAGCTCTTCATTCTGTGACACCAACTCACCATATCTCTAATAATTACTCACTATTCGACCCTCCCATTAATTTTCCGTTGCAGTTTCTATCCCCACTAAAATTTTCAGCAACTAAAATTGGCAAAAACTCACTTTCCCATTGAGATAGACCACGAAACGTAACGTATTTGCACTGTGCCAATGTCTTCTGAAATAAAAGTGTCCGTTACCAATGTGAACAACTCCGTTTCATGACAGGAACTAAAATTGAAAGCCAAAAACACGACGAAATGAGATATTGCTCCCTCTCTTCTTTGAAATTCTCCTTTAGCGTCTCTCTTTATCAGTTCACCTCGTTATTCTAAGAGAAATAGAGACACAGTAGGTCTAATCGCGCATTGGAATGTTTTGGCAGTTCCTCGAGCAATTCAGTTGCCTGAAAGTTTTTCCTGAAATATACCTAAACGAATCTGCAGCAACGTAAGATAAATACTTAGGATAATTATAATATTTAAGCTGCAACTTTTCTTGGAAAGGTTGTTCTTTTCGAAAATATATTAGTTTCGATAATTTAATTGATGAATTGCTTTTAGCGTCTGATGAAAGCAGATATCGCTGCTGAAATGTCTCGAATGTGAAAGCATTAAAAAAAAAAAGAGGAGCTTATGCTCTCTTTCTGAAAAATTGAAAGTAGCGATTGATGCCTTCTTTCCAAAGTAATTCACAATTTAAAATACCCTATAGTTTATTCTGCTTAAAGTTGAAGATAAAGGATCGTAGGCGAAATAAAAGACATTTTTATTCTGCTAAAAATTGAGGCGAGGTTGTTCTTTGTCACTCTTTATCAGTTAACCTCGTTATTTTAAGAGAAATGGAGACACTGACGGTCTAATCGCGCATTAGAATGTTTTGGCAGTGGTCAGGTTCCTCGAGGAATTAAATTGCCCGAAAGTTTCATTCTTAAGGGGGTCTGTTGCAACTTGCCATATATGCTTAGGTTAATTATAAAGCTTATGCTTCAGCTTTTCTTGGAATGATTGTTCTTTTCGAAAAATGGTCAGTTTCGCTTAGTAAATTGATGAGTTGCTTTCATCGTCCGCTGAAAGCAACCGTCGCTGCAGAAATGTCTGGAGTGTGAAAGCCTTTTTTAAGGAAGAAAAAAAAATAACGTAAATATAAAGATGAGGGATCTTAGGCGAAGTAAAAGTAATTCCGGTAAAAAACGAGCGCGATCTCCGAAAGGCATCGACAAAGCCTTACAAGAAGTAATCAAAAGATACAGCAGAACAAGAACTGAGCTCAAATTTGATTTGTATATACGTATTTTGCTTGTCATAACTTAATACAAAGGGTATTAGTCTGATTTCCTATTGTCATCAAAATTGATATTTGGCTATATTTGTCCCTATTTCAAACATTAACTTTTTACTGTTGCATAATACAAATTAAGTTATATGATGTACACTGTACTAATTAAATATTTAATTTCGGGAAAAAATTCCTTAAGATTATTTTTTCTAGGGTATGATGGTAAGGTGAAGACGATGGCCGATAAAGAACTGCCGAGGTAAATATTCGGGGAGGATTATGTTACTCCTTCAGAGGATGAAAACAAAGCATATATGCTATCAAGTAGGCTAAATGAGTTTGAAGGTAATCTACTGAAAGTGAAATCTAGTGCGTTCTACATAGCAACATTTTTATGGAAACGCATCGTAACTTAGTAGAGCATATTTGAAGCAAAACAAATAAATTTACTGGCTTTATGGAGTTACTCGTATACAATGTATGTATATACGTATGACACACAGAGGCATAAGAGAGATAGCGTAGCTTCTTTGTTCCTTTCAGTAATCGTAACTTTTATTCTCATATGCTGACACGTTGAAAGCGAAAGTCATTCTTGGCGGGGATATAAACACGATATTTAAGATGCGGAAAAACGTTACTAACGAAAAACTTTAAAAGCAGAGAATATAAAATAAAAACTAATGTTTCTGTAGTAAGGACCTCATAATTTTAACTTAAGATCCGGGAAAACGTTAGAAACGAGAACCTTAGATCGGGATTTAACTGTATTGAGATTTGACGGTACTTTACTTTATACACAACGAAGTGCTTCTCTATCTTCATTCACTATCAGCTGTGACAATGATTAAAATAAATCTTAGTAACTATACTTGTGAAGAATTGTCAAATGTATTGAATGAAAATGAGAAACTAAATAGAGAAACGAGTTCTAATGAAAAAATATATTGAAGAACTCTATTATATAGACTTGTAAACAAAGTTTCTTCACTGGTAAATTTTTCCTATATAGTTTTTCCTTATGGAAGATTTGGTAGTCTTTCACTTTTTTAAAGCAGTACCATATTCTCCAGTGCTATATTCTCTCCTTTACTTAACAGTACTGCTTTTGCTCTTTGAATATCTGGAACCTTCCTTCATGTACTTGGAGAGTTTTCATTATATTATTATTCACTTGGAGAGTTATTTCATATTTTTATACATTATAGCTCTAGCTGCAGCAAATTTAGAGAAAATTCTATGAGTCACATGGAATCAGAAAATATTTTCACTAAATAAAGGTTGTCATTAAGGGTAGTAAATAAATGGGAGACTAGTGCACATTTGAGTAGAAAAACAAAATAGATTTTAATAATATAAAAACAAACAATTTATAACTGAAAAATAATACCTGCCAATAAAGTAACCTAACACAACATTAACAATATATGCTCCACATTTGGGGTTGACAAACTTTTTGACAAAAAAGTCAATTTTATAGGTGTACAGAAAGCAAATTCAAAGTCACCAGAAATTTTAAATGAAAAGTACATAAAACATTATCAGTATATTTAATGAGAGTCTTCGTGTTGAACACAAACCTGCATCATATACAGTAAAACATGCATTGAAGATAAATGTGTGTAATCACAAAAGAAACTTGCTAAGCAAAATAGTCTTTTATTCTTACTTCCTTTTGTATTCTTCGATGAGTTTTAAACCTCAGAAAGTGTAAGGATCTTTGGACAATAAATCATTATTACCCCCTCTTAGTGAAAGAGGTATAAGTGACAATTTATAGCCCTTACATGCAATGCCTCAATAAAATCTCGTAGGACTTTCTCAAATATGTGAAATAAAGGTCCAAGGGCAAAGACAGTTAGCCTCATCATTTAATCACTCATTATTATTAACAGAATTTGTGAATGTTATAATTAAGTAATCTTAAAGAAAATTTCTTTGGAAACTTTTGCATTAGATATTAAATAGATATCACACTGTTGCATCAACTCAAGTTGGGACAAGCCACATTTGAAACCTGTGGGGCATGTCGTACAACATACACGTATCTGACTACAATGAAGTGCTTGTATTCATGTACTCTACAAAACTTTGTTGGAGAGTTAAGACTTTTTTTGCATTTAATTATATCCGTACAGTGATATCTTGGCTAACAAATGACCTTGATAATGAATTTTTTGGCCAACAAAGATTTTTTCAGACTTTGCTAACGAATGTGGATTCAGCTTATGAATGTTTTATTTGATGCGAATGCTAACATAAAGCAGCAAAATGAATGGTCAGGCTATTCCAGGCTCTCTTCTGTCTGTATGTGGGGCAAAGAAATGAGCTGATTAAATTACATAGGGAAACCCTGATAACCAAATGAGGATGTTGAAGATAGGGAGAAGTGAGACACCTGATAACATCATGTTTTGGCTAATGAAGATTTTGGCATATGAATGCGATTCCGGAACTAATTACCGTTTTTATCACTATAATGGTATTTTAATAATACATTTTTGAGGCTGAATAAGATTGATAAATGTAAACTTTGAGCTCTAAAATTATAAAATGAGCTAAAAGTGATGGCCATGGCCTCCAGATATCTATTAGTTAGATATACTGCTGCTTCAATAACCATGATCAAAGTTTCCTTTGTATCCACCATTTTGTCAGTTTATCTAACTAATAATTGTAGTAGTAGTAGTATTGTTAAAAGTGCTTCGACAGCTAAAGTCATTTTGCAAATGAGCTCCCACCGGTAATCAAACCCAGGACTGCTTTCACCAAAGTCAAACATGTTGCCCACTTGACTATCTGGGAGCCACTAACTACTAATTCTGGAAGCTAATGGCTTCCACTTTGAGAACCTCTTGTAACTGAAAACACCAAGGGTGAGTAGTGTTAATTTAATTTTGCCTCAATTAATACAGTATTAAAATATTCATTTAAGTTTTCCTTCTACTGAATTGTACATACATAATGCTGGCAGACTAAATATATAGAAGTTTTCATTGCTCACATTTTGTAATTGTTTTACTGATTTTATTTGTAATTATACTTCATGATTGAGGAATGGGCATGAAAAAGTCTTACCAATTATAGGTTACTTGTTCCATTTGTTTAACACACTCTTTAGAGAAGGGTACAAGAGGATAAGGGAAAGGTGTATAACAGCATAGAAGAGCCGTGTGACTGAAACCCTAGGAATAACAAATGTGAAAAATAACAACATGACAGGCATACATCCTCCTCTTTACTAAAGAAGTTTTTATTTTTTCTTCAGGGAGGGTTTTACCATTACATGCATTAAATGCAAGCTGAAGACCTAACCATTAAGAGGGCCCAAGAAAGAATGTTTTGCCATTTTAAAGTGAATAACCTCTTGATAGGGCTGCAAATGGACTAATGGATAAAAATTACTTTTAAAATTATGCCTGTTCTGCAACCTTTCCCTCTGTAAAGCCTTCATAATTTCTGTCTCTATCATCACACTAAACAAAAACAATCTTTGCAACTTATCCTTTTTATCTTTTTCCTTCCCCTTATAGGTCCCAAATGCAGTCTGTGTATTATAGCAGCAGATCTATTTTTATGTGCACTTTCTCTTTATATCCTAAGAATTGACATAGACTTTTTACCTGCAGTTGATATAGTGAAGTCTGAGTGCTATCAAGAAAAGAAGCAAAAGCTATGCGAGAGCTGAAAAAATATTTGGGATGTTAATTAGGCTCTTAAGGAAACCCAAAGACAATTTAAAAATTCCTTGTTAGGAGAGGAATGAAATTGGATGATTTCAAACAATGATATGAGGCAGTCACTTTGTTTGCCTCCTCATTCAAGGCACTTCAAACAGTTTGACACCATAAAAGTGGTATCTAAGTAAATTTTTTGGTAGGTGCATGCCCAAACATAAAATGGCTAGGTTATTTCCAGTATCTTATCTTTTCCATCTGTATCTATGGCAAAGAAATGAGTTGACCACTTCACATTGGGGACACTAACCAATCCTAATTGGAAGGTCATTCCTGATATGTTTTGTCTAACAAAGATTGAGGCTGATGAATGTGATTCTGAAACAAATTATATTCATTAGCTGAGGTATCACAGCAATTTAATTTTTAAAGAATTGGTAAAAATGATAAATTGCATTTACAGAAAACATAATTGACCATGGAAGCACAGATGGATACACTTGCAGAACTCAATAAAATTATAGGAAATTGCTTACATCTATTGAGCCACTAGTTCATCCTTACAGATGTTAGGTGGTAACTTGTCTAAATAATGAGTTCATAAAATATATCTATCCAATTAAAAGGTAATTTTCCTCCTAAATTTCCATATGCCAATCCAACTAATAGATGACCTAAATAGAGCCATTATGATATTAAGTTATAAAAAGGAAGCTTAAATGGTTTTAATGGAAATCTTAGGCAATTTTTTACTAGCATTTGGATACAAAAATGTGTATTCTCAGAAACTGCTTGCTATAAGGAAAAGGAAAATGGCTGTGGCAAGACATTCGAGTTTGATAAAAGCTCCAAAATACCATAGTTTGCTAGCAAACTAAGTACTAGGAAATTCCAATCAGCAGGGGTTAGGGTTCTCCCCAATAAGGTGTATTGAAAACAACACTTTCAAGGCAAAACCACAGAGAACCCTAACCCCCACTGGTTGGAATTTCCTAACGGTTGGTTTGCTTGCAAACTACGGCTTTTTTAAGCTCTTCTCAAAAACTGATGTTTGCAACCAAATCAAATACATCCACATGTTAAAAACAGAAAAATCATAGATGAGTGTAAATGAAAACTAAGACAGTAAGTTAGAGAAAGTGAGGAAGAGAGATTCCAGATTTATTCTCAAGGCAACTAGAAACTATTCCGCATGATCTGATACACATATGTTTAGGAATGAAGATTTCTATGTGGTATAGCGCCATAAAAATTGGAAAGAATTTTTCATTCTCATCTTTATTCATTTGTGATTCAGAAGAATCTCTGATTTGGCTTGGACCATTTATTTCTCCTTAGCAAAATACATTCACATGGCAAATGTAGAGAAATCTTTTATTTACAAATACATCAGGTACAAATCCAAGTCTCTTAAAAAATACATTTTTCAAAATTTACCAGCAAAACGTTCTGACTACTAAGTAAAGATTTACAAAAATTTTATTGCTTAGCCGAACATTAAGTTTTTCATCATAATAATTCTACTGCCTCAGCTTCTCTCATTTAATAAACTAAAAGCAAATAAATATAAATAGGCTAATGTTGACTTCAGCCTATTTAGGAACTTTCTGCTGCTGAAAAGTACCACAATTCACCATAAAAATCCGCGAAATCGTTGTTTTCACTTAATTGATACATAAAAATCACAATGAATTTCATTTTGAACCATTACAGTATTACTTACAGTTGCAGAGCTCATATGACAAATGGTGCTGCTTTATGATATTAAAAAATGATTCCATTTTAAGAAATCTTTTATAGAATTCGTGAGAATAAGAAAAATCACAAAAATTTCACAGAATGAGTTATAAAAAAGTTAGTTTATTAGTTATAACAAAGTTAGCATCTTAACATATTAAAAAATACATCTGATGGATAATTACAACTAAAACTGAGTTTTCCAATTAGAAATGTAACAAAAAATACACACATACTAACGAATTCTCATTCCTAGCTCTTTCACAGCGTAATCCTTAACGGTGCATAAAACTATATCCTTGATTGCCATCTGAGCACCGCCAGCAGATATCAGCATTAGTAACTTCAACAGGTCTTCCTTGTTTACTTGGTTCAAAGCTTCTTGCAGGGCTTGAACAAGTTGCTCTTGCTGTTTCGGTGTAAGATCGTTCATTATAACCACCACCAAAGATTTATATTTGCCCCATGCGCTGGCTGTTGTCATTACAGAACCAATAACACCACCTAAAATGGCATTATTAATTCATGTAGTTGTGATGAAATGTTTCAGAGTATTTTTAAACAAAACCATACTTTACCAACTAAGAGGCCGACTGGTCCCATGAGTAGGCTCCCAGCAGTTGCCGCTCCACCAATAATTATACCTCCTTTAAAGGATTCTCTTACTGTAACTTGAATTTCCTGAAGTTCTGACAATTGCGAAACTTGTTCGATTATTATCCTAGTAGCCATCTCCGAAACTTAGGTATCACTGATTTTAGAAATAAACTTAAGCAATAGGTGTGGTTACAGCGGAATATATACACGTAATCGTGTTACCAAAGTTCAAAATGCGATAATTAAACTCTTATCACCGTGAGAAATGCTCAGATTCAGATCATCAGACGACTTAGATAAACAAGGAATTGATCAAACATGTGCATGTAAGGGATGATATTTGCTACTGTTTCTCACCAATTTAAAACTTCATACTCTGAAATTAATCATTGCACTGCACGTTCGGTGTTAACAGCATCAGAGCTCAATCTAAACTCATGGAGGATATAGTCTGGCGTCATACTTCTCATTACTCTTGCGTCATGCTAAAACATAGAACTTTAAAAACCATCTATGATATATCTGTTATACAAGCACTGGTTATGTTTATAATTGTGTCAGTAGTTATTTGATAACGATTCGCGCAGTAAAATTATGAGAAAATTTATAACTTCATATTTGCGAGGAACAAATGAAGCAACGTAAGCATCGCTTTTGCCTTATGAGTTAAAGGAGGGAGATTGGAAGTATGGTAAGACAGGTTAACTATCTTTTACGTTAACTTGAAAGGCATTTTATAAAATTAAAATAATATAATATTCTGCCACAACATTACAGCATCAAACAACAAATTAACCCATTTGCTTCTAAGTAATTTATCCGCATGCTATTCCATTGCATTGGTTGTGCAGCACCAATGAAACTGAAAAGAACTATTATTAGCAACAAATGACTATGAAATATCTTATGTTAAATCCAAATGCTTAAGGAACTTCATTTTAACCAATTGCTACATCACACCTATGTAATGACACTAGAAAAATATTGTTTGTGTATGTGGAACTTGTTATATATTTTTAAAATTATAAACCGATAAAAATTAAACATGTATTGAAAATATTATATGAAATTAGTGAAAAGCATATAGAAGTAATATCCATGGCGACACTTACCTTGTACTCTCAAATTAATTACTATAGTTGATAAAATGGAAAAGCAACCAAACCAAGAAAGAAAATAATGAAGAAATCGTTGTATCAAAACAAGGAAACAGCAATTAGTACTAGATTATAATGTGTAATGTTTATCCGCGAGGTTATGCCTACAAATATCGATCGAGATGATAGTAAGATGATCATTGAATATTCGTGAAATTAATTTACTGCAGGGCAATATTTAACGCTTCTAACCCCTCAATACCACACTGTACAATAATTTGAAAATCATGGGAACATTTAGATGTATCTTTTATTGTTGAGTAACAATCTCTCGGCTGCCCGTGTCTGACACGGGCAGCCGAGAGGATAATGAGTTATTTTCTGATATTGATGAGGATCCCACTGCTGCATTCCTGGATGCAAGAATTTGGTGTCCCATACATTCTTGTCAAGATCCCAGACCCCCTTCTCCAAGGTTTCCTTTTACTGCCTCTCCAGCTGTGCATTTAGAAAAGGATGGAACTCTTGATATTCTTTATTGCTTTGAGTCGTTTTTCGACGAATATCTTATAAACCTTATAACAGAACAAACCAACATATGCTGACCAATGCATACAATCCTCCTTTTTGAAAAAAGTTTCAAGAGCTAAAGATTGGCATCCAGTAAAACCTGGGGAAATAAGAGTGTTTTTTGGTTTGATCATTCTTCAGGGAATCGTAAGCAAACCAATAGAGGAATGGTATTGGTCTAAGAAGCAGGCAATTGCAACTCCATTCTTTGCTCAAGTGATGTCCTACCGGAGGTTTGTCCTCATAAAACGCTATCTACATTTCTCAGATAACAGTGTTTTTGATAGGGATACTCACCCTAATACGAAACTCAACAAAATTTGGCCTGTAATCATTCAACTCAACAAAAAGTTTTCTAGTTTGCTGACACCAGAGAGGGACCTTTCCATCGATGAGAGTCTTATGCTTTACAAGGGTAGGCTGGGATGGATCCAATATATTCTCCTAAAGAGATCCAGATTTGGAGTAAAAACCTTCATTCTATGTGAGTCCAAGACTGGGTGCATATGGTCCTTTATTATTTATACTGGAAAACGGTCAGTATTGAATGAAGAATATAAAGGTTTACTTAAATCGTCACAGATTGTCTTAGCTCTAATGAAACCCCTACTCGGTAAAGGCTATTGTGTAACTAAGGACAATTACAACACTTCCCCAGAGCTAGCTGATTTACTGACTTCTAAGGAGAAAAAGGAGCTGACACATATGGGACGTTGCGTATCACAAGGAAAGAAGTCCCCAATGACCTGAGGCAGAAGAAATTGAAAAAGGGGAGATTTGCTGCCTTTCAAAGAGGTAAGGTTATGGTAATGAAATGGCATGACAAGAAGGTTGTTTCTCTACTCTCTACGGTACACAACACAGAATTTGTTGATCTGGATAAAAGGGGAAAGGTGTCATGGAAGCCGAAACTTGTTGTCGAGTACAACCATACAATGGGTTGAGTAGATAGGGCAGATCAACACCTTACAAACTTTCCCATAATAAAAAAAAACGTGGGGAAAAGTACTATAAAAAAATGTTTTTTCACTTGCCAAACCAGGCCACTTGGAATTCGTTTGTATTGTACAGGAAGAGCGGTGGAACAAAAAGTAACCTTGATTTCAGAATGGAACTGGTAGAAAACATAATTGAAAGGTATCACACTGAGAATATGAGATCTAAAGGAGGGAGGCCTTCAGATGAACCACATACTCTATGGTTGACTGAGAGGCACTTCCCTGAGTATGTACATTCCACCAACAGAGAAGAAGGAAAAGCCATGTAGGCAGTGTGCAGTTTGTTGTGCAAAAAAGGATAGAAATGGGAAAAGGATAAGAAAAGAAACAAGGTTCTATTGCCAGGAATGTGATGTTGGACTGTGTGCAGCACCATGTTTCAAAAACTACCATACTTGGAAGAAATTTTAGGAAAGCTACAATTAAAGGTTATAATTGAGTAATAAATAATTCTAACATTTGCACATATAACTAAATAGGTGACTCCAATTAAGTTAATGATGCGAGATTTCATGCAGTACTTCAAATTTTGTAGCAAAGGTTTACCTAAAAATTTAAAAAAATATTTTATGAAAAAAATAGATAATTTTTTAAGAAAGGCAATTGATACATAAAAATTTTAAGATTTTCTAATAAAAATATTAGGTAAGATTTTCTGAAATTTTTTATTTTTCGTGGTCATAATCATATCAACAAAATGAAGAAATAAAAAAAACTGACATTTTCTGAGAGGAAAAAATTTAAAAACCGATCAGGCAAGTGGTTAATTATTCACAAAGCTATACACAAGAAACATTTCGTACTACTATCCCGCTAGGATTTCAAACGTCGCGATTGCTCAGAACAGTTGTTACACATAGAAAGATCTGGTTCTTTCCCGGCGAATACAATGAAGAAAGTTTTCTCGGGACACAAGCCGGGTCGTCTCCAACGTTTCGGTTTCACACTCCGAAGCCTTCAAGGCTTTGTTAGGAGGCTGGTTGCCTGAAAGAAGTTACCCTGAAGATGGCTTCGGAGTGTGAAGCCGAAACGTTGGAGACGACCCGGCTTGTATCCCGAGAAAACTTTATTCAGTTGTTACACATGTTAAACTTCCTTCTCATAGTAGAATTCTCAGTTGTATCCGAGGTAATTTGGTGTCTTTAGTTTATTTAAATAGAGATTAAATTTTTAACTGTTGTTTTATCTCATTTATCGTTTTCGTTACCCTAAACGTGCCCGAAACCACCTAAAGAAACCGAAAATTATTAGTTTCAATGATTTCGATACTTGAGAGATGGCAGCTCAATCTTCCGGTAGCAGAAGTCGCAAAAGAGTTCCTTTAGTTCCCGCGCAATTCTAAAAATCAAGAGCGCTGGCTTGTTATCAGAGTGGGAGTCATGTCTTGTTATGTTGTGATGATAATTTTAAATTCTGTTTGTTACCCGCTTACGTAGTAATTGTAACCTGACTGTGTTCATGAAGATATGGAAGTAGGAAAAGATAGCAGTAAAGCTGATCCTTCAAAAATATCTCCTTTAGACTTTATAGCTATTGTAAATAGTTGTTTGACTGATTATTATGGAAATCCTTTCTCTCTGCTTGGATCGTATTATGAACCATCCCGGGATGTGGGGAAAGTTAAGAGCAAAGAGGTAGGAACTAATATTTCCGCCATTCCTAAATTGGTATGTTCTGCTGCTCATTCTAAGTAAGATTTCTGTGGAAAATTCATCATCACCTAAAAGCACACCCTTGCCGTTGCAATCATATGTTGTTCTCCTGAAGTATTTGACTCTTGATTCGTGGAAACTCTCGTGGTGCTCGTTATGTACTACGGGAACTTTTCGTCCATAGCTTTTCATTCTGTTGTCATTCTTAAATAGTCATCATGTTTAAGAGCATTCCTTTAAATTTTACTTTCTTTCATCTCATATATTAAACTCCGTCACTCTTTTATATACCTCAGTACACATTGATTTTTTTATAGCTTACTGTACATCCTTCACCAGATCCACAATTCGTTGGCTTCCAAACGAGGCTTAATATCCAGATTTCACCTCCAGATAGCGATGTTGACCCGAATATCCGAGTAAATGCTCTTGCGAAAGATTTCGTTGTAGCTTGTGAAGTTAGCTTTGTTATTTTAGTATTTTTAGATGCATTGCTCCCACCTGTAATATACTTAAAAAACTGATTTGTATTGACTGTATTATATGAGTTTAGTTGCAGTTTTTATAAATGTTGGGTGATAGATTTTACTTTTTTTTACAGGATTTCGACGAATTTTGCCGTTCCCGCAGTTTTACATCCGTTTTTGAAGACCTCATTCATTCTAATCATTGGCATCAAGCTATAGATTTTCTTTCTAACTGTGTAGCATATCATATACCGCAGGTCGCAACCATACAGAAAATATTAGACATGATGCTGGTAAGTGTTGAGAAATTTAATTTTGTAATTAAATATCTATCTAATTCTATTATTTTTAATGTCATAGTCAAAAGTTTTAAATATATCTATGAATTCAACAATTTCCATTCTTTCTAATTACAGAATTGTTTTGTATTCAAGCAAGATGGTGGAGTTGTTGAAATTTTATGTAGTCTAGAAATAATTTATTATAAGCAATTTACAGGAGTCAGCTGAGTTCTACTGCAGTGTAACAGTGCAGTGCATTGATAACTCTGTTCCTTAAAGTAATTGGAAACTTTGCTTATTCAATTAGGGAATGCTCAGTTGTTGGAAGATTCAAAATTACCAATTTGATAGAGAATCTCTTTTTGGATTTAGCCACTCAGCTTATATATGGACACTGCATCTTATAAATCACTTCAAATTTAATTTTCTTAGCCACCTGTTTGAAATCATGCCTGTTGTGTAAGGTATTTAAGGAATTTGCTGCAATTAATATATTATAGAGATGTTGTCTTGCTACTTATCAGATCTGGGGAAGAAGTTACAGACTTTTTTTGTTTATTTATCTTTATGAGAAAAATTTTCAGGTAATTGATGATAGCAGCTTTGTCATGGCTGCACAGATGTATCTATATCAGCTAATAAGTTACCATTCACCAACAAGCGAGACATTGCAGCAGTATTATCATGCCATTTTGAAGGAGGAGCAAGTGGAGGAAAAGAGGGTAAATATGAATTTCTTTCCATTTTTTTGCATTATAAATCCCATTTCTATTAAAAAATAATTAAATATATGAACATGAATAAATATTATGCTAATCATATTGATCAATATTAATCAACATTATGAACATAATAATTTCTCCTTTTGCAATACATCTGTAAAAGAAATTCATATTAAGAAATTATGCACTGTAAGATCTGTTCATCTAATTCACTGTAATTAATGAAAAAAGTACATCTAATGTAAGATTTAACTGGGCAGATTTGACATTCTTTTTGCCACTAATAGACTTGAAAAAGTTAACTCATCATCATCATGAGTGCTCAATCCAAATATTGTTATTTTGCCATGCTCTCCTGGCTGTCCCATTCCCAGCTGCAGCTTAGAAGAACTGCAAAAATATCAACACTAAGATTCTGTCCTAAGTATTTTGCTATGATAACTTCCTCAGGGACCAGAGCAGACATTTTGCAATGGCAAAATGTGCATAGGGTAGAATCTTAGCGTTGATGATTCCTGGAGTTCTTCTAAATTTCAACTAACTCACCCTTGTAATATAATCTGATGTTGGGATTTTTATTATCATTAGTTGAGTTTGGAGTTGAATGGAAACTAAACAAGGGATCCCAAAGAAAAACAAATTGCCCCAAATTTTAGAATTATTTATCTTGTAGGTATTCTATTGCAAGTTGAACAAAAAAACTTGCCAGTTTTTTTGCTTTTCTTAATGGAGTGCTGATTTTGGAATCTTATTTCACAAAAACTATAGATTTTTTCCAAATAAAATTTTAATACAGTATAAAAATACATATACTTGACAAATAAAATGTCATAATTTCCATGACACAAATCTTGTTATCAATTTTGTGAAACAACTTTTTCTCATTAAAGGATTGATGAAAAATTCAAACTTGCACAACATTTGCAGTGTTGACACATTCACTGGTCCCATGTTTATCTCATTTCATTATGTATGATCATTAGCTGAGGCTGAAGTATCACCAAAAGACAGACTGGGGAAAGTGATCATGTCAACACTGCAAATAAGAGGGTAAGGTGAAAATTTCTCAGTCTGACACATAGATGGCATTCCAATCAGTGAAAATTTATAATCCCTGCCTGGGCGCACATGTCATTAGTTTGTAAGACAAGTTTCAGCTTGTTCTCTCAAGTAGTTTGTTTACACGTATTGTTGCAGTAGACATCTTTCGTGTTTTTTTGTTAAAATGGATAAACTTGAATTCTTCGTTTTGGAGGGATTAACCCCAAAGGAAATTCATCCAAAGTTGACAAAAGTGTATGGGGACTCTGCTTCTTCAATGTGAATTGTTAAAAAGTGGGCAGCTGAATTTAATCGTGGTTGCACATCCTTCAAAGATGACCCACGTGATGGATGGCCAAAAACCGCAACCACTTTGGAAACCATCAAAAAGGTGCTTGATAACGTGTTGGTCAATAGGCAAGTGAAGGTAAGTGAGATAGCTGAGGCCATGGGGATATCGTAAGAAAGGGTGCGAAACATCGTGCACAAAGAATTGGGGATGCGAAAGCTCTGTGCAAGGTGGGTGCCACATTAGCTGAATGCCGATGAAAAGCAAATCCGCAAGCGATTTTTGCAGCAATGTTTGGGCCAATTGAAGAGGGCACCGACCAATTTTGTGCTGCGATTTGTCACCCTGGATGAGACATGGGTCCACCACTACACACCAGAAATGAAACAGCAGTCGAAGCAGTGGGTTGAAGCCGGTGGTTCAGCGCCAAAGAAAGTAAAGTCGATCGCATCTGCAGAAAGGTCATGGCCAGTGTGTTTTGGGATGCAAAAGGGATCCTGTTAATTGATTACCTTGAAAAAGGCAGAACAATTACAGGCGAATATTACTCCAACCTTCTTGACCAGCTGGATGCCAAAATTCACGAGAAGAGGCATGGCTTGAAGAAGAAAAAAATCTTCTTTCACCAGGACAACGCACCTGTTCACAAGATTGCGTTGGCGATGGGAAAACTACGGGATTTGGGGTATGATTTGCTCGTCCATCCTCCCTATTCTCCTGGTTTAGCACCCTCAGGCTTCCATCTGTTCCCAAACTGGAAGAAATTTTTTTCTGGGAAGCGCTTCTTCAACAAGAAGTTGAGTAGGCAGTAGATGGATATTTTCACACAAATGAAAGACTTCTACTGCAACAATACATGTAAACAAACTACTTGAGAGAACAAGTTGAAACTTGTCTTACGAACTAATGACAAGCACGCCCAGGTAGGTATCATATATTTTCGCTGATTGGAATGCCATCTCTGTCTCAGGTCAAGAAATTTTCACCTTACCCTCATATTATCCTCCAAGGTTTCTCAGTATTTCTGCCCCATTAAATACAAATTTGTTGAACATAAATTGCAAAGTTGTAGATTATGTAAGATGTAATCTGTAATTACTCCTTATAAGAGCTTTATAACTAGAGCAGGTTTGCATTTTTATGTCCATCCATTACAGTAAGATCCCACTTAATGTAGGGGATACATTCCAACAAGTTCGAGTGCCAAACAAAACAAGGTTGGGGATAAGTGAATCTGAAGAGAATAAGAAAATTGATTAGTTTTTTGCTTTATTATGTAACAATACTTCTTTATTACATCAATTATATACTTTTTTATTTCTGATATCAATATGTGTTCCCAAAGCACTCATGAAAATCAACAAAGTTAGAGTAAAGAAGTGATGAACCTTCCTCATTTGACACATTTTTTTTTTTTTTTTTTTT
>KZ308422.1:205364-228557 GCA_000376725.2 Ladona fulva | reverse complement strand
AGGGGGGGGGGGGGAAACAGAGTTATGAAAATGCGACAAAGTTTTCACTGTAGAAGAAAGGATATGGGAAGTGAAGGGGTACAGGTTCTCAATTAGACTATTGAGAAACTTAAGTCTACATCAGAGGATATCCTTTATGTATGAAAAACCATGTGACAGATCACTCAACTTCTGAGATCTAATCATAAGCATCAAGGAGAGTAACCATGTATTCCAAATCTTTCGAAAACCGACTTACACGGACCATGCTATCCCCGTGGACTCCATTGTTTGAAACACTGCTTCAATATTGACATCCAAATTTGCCTTTTTTGACCACCTAGAGCATTTGGTCAACAGATTTCTATCCCCTTCTTATCATATGGAAACATCCTAATGATGATCTGAAAGTCTCACATCACTGATGATTTCCTCAGTATCTACTGGGTGGTTTGTATTTGCTTCCTCAAAATGGTTGCTTGAACACAAATTTTAATATCTTTAACTAGTATATATTGGTTTTCATTGATAAAAAAGATCCTCATATACAGCATCTAACTTTGCAGTTTATTCCATGCATACTTTTCCCTTCCAAAAATGAAACAAGTTATGCATCATTATTACCCTTTTTTCCGTTGTATTAAAAGACACTAAACATTTGATACTGATGGCAGTAAAATCAAAATGAATCAATGAGTCAGTGGAAATGTTTGTACAACATTGTTTAAAAGATGCTTGCTCATGACGGTGATGCCAACTTTCTTCAGTAATGTTACCTTTCTTCTTAAATGGGTACTTATTGATTCACCTTAAATTTAATAGAAATTTTTATTAAAGTTATCTTGCAAAACATAAAAGCTGGAAGGGGCAATGGCTTTTTCAAAGTTGATGTATTGTTTTAATCAGTTTACTTGAGGTGAAATGGAAAACATTTAGTTGCTACTGCTTGCAGTCTGATAAAATATATCCTCAAAACTTGCATGACAACAGTTAATCTTTTATTTGAGTAGTAATGTTAAAAGTGCTTCGACTGGTCTGGTATCTTCTGGCAAACTGGCACACCTCAAATGCCACAACACCCTCCAGGAGGTGTTGCGGTGGATGCTGAGTCCACGCCGAATGCTCATTAATATCAATCCTGTGGTTGATTTCTGATAGGATTGACCGGATCTGTGCATCACTCATGCTTTGAGCTATGCCGTACTGAGGGCTTATAACCAGCTCCTCCAACTCTGTGTTGAAAGAGGGGTCAACAATCAGATAAGAACAACAGTCACTCCTGATGTGGACAAGTATCTTAGTGGAGTAGGGGTCACTCATCCTAAGCTTGCCATAACAATGTTGGTAAATCTGCTGAAAACAAATATACCTATCAGGGGCTCCTCTAGAATAAGCCTTGGTTTGGTTAGTAGAAGCACTATAATGAGTGGACACATTGGATTGACTGTTCAAGATGCACCCTGTCACCATCCCTGGAACCAAGAATCGGTGGTCGAATGTGCCTCCTTTTGTCCCTGATTGCAATCGCTTCAAGAATTGAGTAATCCCTGGTATTCTAGACTCCAGCTCTCTGATCATCCCTTGTTTGATAGGGTCACTACTGGCGGTTGCCTCCATCCAACTCAGCATCATCAGGTACATATTGGTTGACTGTTGGTACGACCCACCCTGGATAGGGGACAGTCTTATCGTTTGGACTGGGTTCTTGGTAGTACTCCCTATATATAATGGGAACGGCCCTGCTGTGGTTTCAACTAGTTCCATCGAGTCCGGGATCTTGGAGTGTGGGATGAGTGAGAAGCACTCGTTCACATCAACATTATCTGCATTAACATTGAAGATGGACTGTTCAATGGGTGACGGCATGTATGGTCCTGATACCAACTCAGGAAACTTTCGGTATGTGAAGGAGGTCAAAAACAGTCTTAAGGAAAAACTACAGTCATGGGCTAGTCCATGAGCCTGGACAAATTGGGTGTAACTGTCTTTCCATCTAAGCACAACAGTGTCCACAAATGACTCCTCTAGTACAGGGACTGACTTGAAGACTTTGTCCATGTGTTTCAACATAGCTACATCCATGTCTTGACAGTCTTAGACAAAGGGGTGCTTCCCTCCTCTGACTTATTCATGCCAATAATATGTATCACAGAATTGGCATTGCTGAATTTGTTGATGTTTCTGCTAATGACACCTACATTAGAGAATTCATACAACCCATGGATGAATGCCATGTCCAGTGGCCGGATGGACAGTAGCCGATGAGCCAGCTGTTGTTGGTCCTCACTGCTTAGGGCATTGAACATGGCCACGATTTCCTGATTATTAATTTCTGCTACATACCGGAGGAAGTACTCCACTGATGTCTTCATGTATGCCTCTGGGCTAGGGGGCTGACGAATGTTCAAGGTCATCGGGTTCTCCACTAGCTTTAGATCAGACTGAAGGTCAACGTTGCCTGGCTCTACGTGGCAAGCGGCTCCAATTAAGGGCACCAACTCAGGGTACCTGGGCCACATCAGTTTCATCATAGCCAGTGATTCAGTTAGTGGGTCGATGTGTCCTGAATATAGGAAGCAATGCAACAGGATAAAAGGGAGGTAGCCCATCTCTGCTGGTAGAACAGAAATCATGGTGGCTATGGCAGGATCCAATCTGAGTACCCCAGACCACTGGGCATTTGATTGGACCTGCACAAAAGCCTCAAAATAGGCCATGATTGGGCCAATCCAGGGGTTGCGGGACATGGCATTGATGGTAACCCCACCATTCATAGCAGTGGAAACAGCTTGACTTAGGCCCATACTGTTAGTGTCTGTGCCTGCAGCGGCTCTGTTGACTTGTTCCAGGCAATTAGGGCATTTTTGTCCCTCGAAATAATAACATCTCTGGTAACAAAAACACGTGGAGGAATACCATGTTTCAGATCCTTTCAATGTTAGACCATACTTGCTGAATTCTCGTTCTAGGTCTTCCTTAATCAGTTTACACACTGCCTCAACATCCAAATTCTCTGGAATGTTCACAGCAAAGATTTGATTGTCACCGGCTCCTGTGGCTTTAAACTCAAACCCATGTTTTTCCAGGACTTTTCATATGATCATCATGGTACAAATTGTCCACAATTTCTGGCAAATACCCTGATTGCCACCCAAGTGGTTGTCCCAGGCTGTAAATTGGTCTGCAGATCCTGGTGGGGCAAACTTCCCAGCTGAGAACAGCAGGGACTCTTTGAAAACCTTTCCTTTCCTTTCCTACCCCAAAATGCTGGACTCCAAATATTTCATTCAGTGCTGTTATGATTGGGATCGGCATTGGCTCACGAAATGTGTAATTCCACTGTTCTAGGTCGAGAATAAAATAGACCCAGATGAACCCCTTTCTCTTTGCCAGATTCAAGAATGCCTCGAGTAAATACTGGAGCTGGGACCCAGTGAGTGTCATGCTCTGTTCTTTGAGGAGACGTAATATCACATCGGCGATATTTTTCTCTCATGCTGAAACCATCATCCTACATTCAAATCTTAATATTGAAAACTCCCAGGCATCTATTTTCAATTCACGTTCTTTGGCCTTGAGTTGTATCACAGCCCATTGCGGAGGAATGTACCCAAGCTTTTCCACAGCTTCATAAAACTCTCTTATGTCTATCACTGGCCGCCTCAGGAGTTCAAGTACCAAGCGAGTATGAGCAGTCCTCTTTTGATACAGAATCCCCATGAATCGCAGGGCATCCCAGGCAAACAATTCATAGATGTTTTCTTTGTGGGGCGTTATAGCCTTATCATCCATTAATTCCAGAGGGTCTGCGAAATAATTAAAATCTCTGTGTTTGATAAACACAATCTTGGCCCATTCAGAGTCGGGAATTTGTTTCATATTATCTAAGCTGCCAGAGTTCCCTGTTGATAACATCTCTAGGATCCCAGGATGATAATTAAAGGACATTTGGATAGGTGGTAGGGACCCCTCTGAATCAAAAACACTGGATATATACATCCTAACAAACGTGCCTTTAATGTCTCTTGCATATTGGGGGTCTCCACCCCGACATGCGGTACTCTAACTGTACATTTTTAACAACCCCTGTTCAAAACTGACTAAGGGGTAGTAATGGAGTTTCTCGTGTTCATACAGCTCGATCAGTTTTGGGATTATCCTGTCTCCATACTGTCCATAGATTCTAAGGAACCCCTGTTGAATAAACACATGAGTCTCTCTAAACAAGGGGTGCATTTCATCAAGTTCATCTGAAATATTCCTGTAAAACGCATGATCATGAGTTCAGGCATCTTTAGTCAACAATGTTAAACCCAGGAATTGAGGCCCTAAGGTCTTGTTAAATTTGGCGGCATCGTTGCCAACAACCCGGGACAAAATATCCAACCTCTTATCTAGAGCTAAGTTGAATTGGGTAACATCTCGGACGGCTGGGTCCTCTGCCATGTAATTGAGAGAGTTGAAGAGAAGAAAGGAGAATTCTGCCTCCAATTTGTCCATGACACATAAAAAAACAGAGTAGGGAACACACAACCCTCCTTGTGGGAACTCTGTGAGAAATACCATGTCACCCTCAAAAATCACTGCTGGCAAACATGGGGGTGAGAATGACTGTGCTATACTCTCTGACCCCAGATCCAACTCTCGATGTATATCTAGGATTAAGTACTTGACCCGAAGAGCATTAAGTACAAGGGGGTCATTCCCAACCCTGTCTAGCATGTTATGCATCTGTCTATTATTAAAGTTTGGGTTATCATGGTTCAGACATTTCCCTTGCACATCCAGGGATGTCCTAACCATCTTAACAATTGATTGCCGATCATGATCACTTTCCACATACGAGGTTGATGGGCGACTGACAAGGTAATCCCTAATCCATGGCAGTACTGCTATCCTACCGACTTTCCCATCTTTGAATAATTTGATCGAATCAACTGGAATTGCATGATAGCGCTGGTCCCAGAAATTTGGGTGTTTGCTGTAGAATTCAAGTTTGTCAAGGCTTAAGGCCTCCTGCAAGTGCTGAGAATACCGGTAAGCGTATTTCCTCTTTGGCAGCGATTCCTGTACATTGATTGTTACGGTAACAAGAGTGCTCTCCTGAGGTTTTGAACGGTTTTGCGGATCAGCACTGTTACCTTGATTTTTTTATTTCTCACTTTGAACAAAAACCAATACAAGAGAACCCTGAGTTATAATTATCACATTGGATACATCAAATGGTTAGCAAGACCAAGATACAGGGTGGGAAGGGCTCTTTGTGTGTGACCCAACACGGAGTCGCCCGGGAAGAAGAACGAGTGTCTAGGCCCTATTGACATCCTGATTGTCCCATGAGGTGATTCATGCTGCATAATCTGTTCTGGCAAGGAATTGGTCATTAGCCAGTAAACAGCTTATACTAGGAAGGATATGTTGTCCCCACCTCACACACAATACTCGGGAAAGAGGTGACAGCAACCCCATCAGGAAGGTCTGATCATGCTATGGAGTCCCGTCATCACTATGAAAGGGTACCACTAGGATAAAGAGGCCACCAACAAGCCTATATGGTGGGAAGCCCAGTCATTACCATGTCCCCAAAGTCACCAGCCAGCTGGTCTATCATCATGGAAACATAATGTGGAGATGGCACATTGTCAGCAGTGAGTAACCATTTGATTACGTTGGTTTTAGTGAATGAGTCTTCTAGTAACGAGTCATTGTTAAATGGGTAGCAGGTGGCAGAACTGAAAATCAAAAATCAAGATTTTATCCCCTCACTCTGTTAAACTGCACATTGTAGTCGCTTGCCGATGGTCTCATGAACCATTTTCTACATACTGTAGCTGCTTTCTCTCCTTCCGTAACAAATTCAAACACAGTTGGCTGAGATACCTTTATAATTATGAAACAAAACTGTTACAAAATCGTATGGAAAAAGGAAACGATAAATAAAATGATTTTTCTCTCTGGCACTTCCTCCTCTCTCCTTCCTTCACGAGGATGCCGTCAGTTTTATCTCAGGGCAGGAAAGACGTGGTCCAGTATTTCATCTAGGGAACGGCCGCTGGAACTCGTGGAGCGTCTGTCTCCTCCCAAGTATCTCTCTTCTTCTCCTTTCCGTCCTTCTCACCTTCCCCTTCTGTCTAGACTTTTTCTAGCTCCTCTATCCTTTCTGGCTTTTCTTGCCCCGCTCCGAGCCTTCGTCTCCTTTTTATTGTGAATCGGCTATCACGTGACCTCGTGGAGGTGGATGGTCAAAGTTTCCTGCTTTCTCCTCCATCCCTCGGTCACCAAGTTGTAACCGCGTCCAATTGGGACTGGTTACAATTGCCCCCCCCTTCAAACAAAGAAAATTTTCGTCATTAATTTCAATACGAAAATTTTATCCAAAAACAAAAAAAAGAAAATTATAGGCTAATTCTCTTTCTTCTATCACTCCACACACATGAACGGAGGGCGGGTTTGTCCAATAACAAATAAAAGGGAAAAACTAAACAACAAAAAAATAAATAAGTAAAAAAAAAACAATCACACCTTGGAGGCGTAGGGTACTAGATTCCAAAAATTATAAATTCCGTAGGTGCCTCCGCCTTCTTCCTCCAACTCACATGCATTTTGGGCGACGATTTTCCGGACAACGTATGGGCCGCTAAAGACGGGAAAGAATTTGTGAAATAATTTTAGTTTTGTATCGGAGACTTTCGGGGTCTTTAAAAGCACTCTATCCCCTTCTTTGAATTCATGAGTTTTCTGTTTCTGTGCCTTCTCTCTCTTTCTGCCACTCCGCCCCAAATTGTTCAGCACTATTTGCCGGATCCTATTTCTTTCTTGCGGTTCACCCACGCTCTCCTCCCCTTCTTCGGGCAACACATTGTAAGTCCGTCTCGGTTTTTTCCCGAAATGTGCCTCGTATGGTGACATTCCTATAGACTCATGGGGAATCTCGTTCAACCAGTTGTTAATATGAGGGATTACTTCTGGCCAATTCGTGTGCTGCCCTGCACAATACACACGAAACAAACGTGACAATTCGCGCATGATTCTTTCGCTGGGGTTTGACTGTGGGTGCCTAATCGTCGAGTGGATCACTTTAATATCCAATTCTTGGAGTGTTTTACACCACAGATCGCTGGTGAACTGAGTTCCGTGATCCGTGAGGACCTTCTCAGGGCTACCGCATTTGGCTATATATTTGTTTATAAAGTGGGTCAAGCAATTCTTGCTAGTGGGTTTGTTTATGGGATAGACTTGCACAAATTTTGAGAATACGTCGACAACTACCAGGATAAATTTATTTCCCACACGCGACTTTGGGAGTGGGCCGTACAAATCAAGAGCATAAATCTCTTGTGGTTTTGAAGGTATAATACTTTTCATGGGTCCTGCGAAAACTCTGTTAGGATGTTTTGTCCTTTGGCACACGTCACAGCGACGAATTACATCACGGATATGCTTTCCCATATTTTTCCAATAGAAGGTTTCCCTAATGATCCTGTCAATTTTCTGGCTTCCAAAATGCGCGTATCTAGTGTGAACGTGCTGAACTAATTGTTCAGTTTGATTGCAGGGAACCCATATCCTGAATTCTGACGGAATTGCTTCCAAGAATGTAAATTTAGAAAAACCATCTATTACCGTGAAAACATAACAATTTCCCTTCTTAGAACGTGGTAAAGGACCAACATAATCAATAAAACTCTTTCCCAGGGTGCTGATTGAGGTTGAGACGATAAACGACCAGGAGGGAGACAATTCCTAGGTTTAGAAACCTGACAAATGTGACAACAAAGGACCATATCTTTTATCTCACCCCTACAATTAATCCACCAATAGTCTTGCATAATTTTATGTGTAGTTTTGGTGACTCCTAAATGTGCACCAGACAGTATACAATGAAAATATTGGAATAACATTGGACGGAGTGCAGCAGGGATTACAACTTTACACTTCTTTGACTTTGGAGGCTTGTAA
Source organism: Ladona fulva (assembly GCA_000376725.2). Classification (NCBI taxonomy): domain Eukaryota; kingdom Metazoa; phylum Arthropoda; class Insecta; order Odonata; family Libellulidae; genus Ladona; species Ladona fulva. Next base: position 220,619 of record KZ308422.1, on the reverse strand, counting down.
CAAAGAATATCATTTTTCATTTTATAAACATTCCCCTCAATAACCAATTCCCTATTCTTTGACGTGGAAGTTTTAAAGAACAACTGTCCCAAAACAGAATCATTCTTCTGATGTTCCCTAATATCCACAAAAGATAGAGGAATATTATGTAGAAAACATGTAGTACCCTGAGCAATATGTGATTGATGAGGAATAACAACTCTTGACAAGCAATCAGCTGGTTTATTATTGTTGCCTCTAACATGATGTATAACAAATTTAAAGGTAGACAATTTCAGTACCATTCTGCCAATTTTTCCCAGCTGTTTAGGATGAGCAAAAAGCCACGTTAAAGCCCCATTATCAGTGTACAAATGAAACTCTTTAAACTGGAGATAATCTTTGAATTTATCAACTGCCCAGCAACACGCCATGCATTCCAACTCATATGTAGGAAGTTTCTGCTCATGTGGAGACAAGGTTCTACTTGCATATGCTACAGGAGTAAAGTTGCCATTTATTTTATGATTAAGAACTGCACCTAAAGCAATCTGGCTTGCATCAACAAATAAATGAAATTCACGATCAAAGCGTGGCATGGTTAATACTGGAGGATTGGCTAAGGCAACTTTTAATTTTTGAAAAGAATTGGCTTGTTCAGAGGACCAGAAGAAACGAGCACCCTTCTTTTTTAATTTATTCAAAGGATTTGCAATTTCAGCAAAATGAGGAATAAATTTAGCATAAAAACCTGCCATTCCTAGAAATCTCACAACTTGTTTAATGCTGGTAGGAACAGGAAAATCCACAATGGGATGAACTCTCTCTGGATCGACCAGCAACTGTCCATTCTGAATGCAATGTCCAAGGAAAGAAATAGAAGTCTGGCACAATTTAATTTTATCCTCGTGAATGGTAAGGCCTGCACTCCTTAATTTCTGCAAAACTGCAGTCAAATGATCCTTATAAGAAGAGAGATTTGGCAAATAAATACACAAATCGTATATGTAAGGATAAACACATTTATATTTTAAATCTCCAAGTACCAGGTCCATCAGTCTGGTAAAAACTTGAGGAGAGTTAACAAAGCCGAATGGCAACCGAGTAAATTAGTATAAACCAAAGGGGGTAACAAAAGCAGTCAACTTTTTCGAAGATTCACATAATGGAATCTAATTAAATGCAGAATGAAGATCAAGAATTGAGAAAACTTTGGCTTTAGACAAATACTGAAACGCATTATCGACGGACGGAGTCGGGTAGGGATCTACCTTCACCTTTTTATGCAACTTACGATAGTCAACTACGAGTCTAAATTTGTTACCTTTCTTAGGGATCAAGAACGCGGGTGATGCCCATTCAGAATTAGAGGGCTCGATCACACCTTGTTGGATTAATTGCTGTAGATGGTCTTGCATTAACCTAGCTTTAGGGGGAGAAAAAGAATATGGATGAGTACGGATAGGTGAAGTGTCATTTAATTCGATGCGATAATGCAAAAGGTTGGTCATGCCCATCTTCGATGTGACAACATCGGAAAACTGCGTGATAATTTCCCGAAATCCTGGGGGAAAATTAGTAGCATGAGAAATTACATCAGAATTCCCACCAGCCAAATTACCCAGCATCGGACCAGTCAATGGGACCTGGTCCATTCGACTACTATTCGCCTCGGATGAACTATGACTAGATTGGCCATATGCCTCCACTGGATGAGTCGAATCGACATAATGTAATTTGAGGCTGGGAGCCAACACAAACGAAAAATAATCAATTGCCAATATCATTTTGGTTTTGACCATGAAATCTCTGCCCAAGAGTAAAGGCACAGGCAATGGAGATAAGTAAAAGTGATGGCTCCATGACATCGTATGAATTTTAACATTTAACTTAGCTTTATCGACCAAATGCAGTTTAACCCCACTAATGCTTTGAATTTGCAATATCGAATTGGAATCCGAGGTGATTTTAATTTTTAGTTTCTTCCCGAATTGGGGATCTAACAATGAAACAGACGAACCACTGTCGACGAGGGCATAAGTACGAACACATCTGATACATACGGAAACCAGAGGCAAGGAATTCAACACCATAGACTCAAAATTGCCCATAGAAATTTGAGGCTTATTTCTATTCACGGGCCTCTTTCTGCTGCGACACGTTGAGACATCATGCCCAAGCCAATTACAAAAAGAACAGCTTACGCGGAAAACATCGCGGTGATTGAAATTAGAAAATGTGTGCGCATAATCAGCTGAGTCCATCAATTGCTTAGTGGCATACTTCAACAATGCATCTAATTCGTCAAGAGTTGTCGGACGAGTTTGGAAAATGAAGGTGCTCCGTGTCAAAGGATTCAATCCATTTAAAATTAAAGAGAGAAATTCTTCGTCCGAGTAAGAGAGTCCTAAAGCAATGATAGCATTACGAATATCATTGAGAAAATGAAGTGGCCTTTCATTAGGATATTGGAACCTCTTGGCCTTGGCCATGACTAATTTTTCAAATTGGCGTGAGCTAATTTCGTCATCCCAAATCTGCCGAGTAATTTCTGTCCAAGTTAACTGATTTCTGATTGCCGACAAGAAGGAATTCCGTAAAACCAAAGGTAACTTGCAAACCAACAGCGTCAACACGGAATTCAAAGGCGCAAGTTCCAAATTAACGACTTTGTAAGCAGAAGCGAGAAAAGCGAATAAATTTTCCGGATTTACTTCGGTGAAAGCAGATATCTCATTGACAAACAGCTTAACTAAATCAAAATCCTTATCTGGAATAGACGAAAGCATTTTCCTTGGCTGAGAGACCGACGTGCTTTCTTGCGCGCACCCCAAGTCCGGATCGCTCCCAAGGCTCTCGACCCTTGCCGTTTCGGCACTGGCTGCCCCAGGGTTGTCAGATTTCACCTCCATCCTAACTCTGCGAGATTGTGCAGTTGAAGCAAATTCCCTTTCATAGGGGTTTAAAGGCATGACATGTACAATCTATCACAAATACCAAAAGCAAGTGTAGTGTCGTGTGTAACGAAAGATTCACCAAACTTCCGAACCACGAGACAAAAGATATAGAACTCACAATGACAACTACACAAAGAAACAAAAATTCGAAATATCTCAACCACAGAATTTAGACCACAAAAGTGAACAAACCACGCTCTGCTACCATTACTGCACCGGTCAGGGTGGATCTGGAACATAAGACTTCCGGAGATTCCACTCCGACTGCGCATTGAATTATTTTCGTGGTCTAGCAGTTGGATATCACGAGAGAGATAGTCAAAACATCAATTAAATCCACCATGTAATTAACTAATAGTTTCATGCAATAATTAACATAAGTAATGTCATCAAATAACATAGTATGGACAATTGGAACTGGTCCTGATAATTACACAGATCAAATATTATCATATGCGATACGGTCGATAAACAAAGGTTGAAATATAAAACAACTTAACTGAAGAATACATTCGCCAATAACTTGTTGGTCTTAACACAAAATATCTTCTGCAATTTTCGGCGTTGATGTCTCCTCAAGGTGACTCACGCTGCACCCTCACGTCTGTCGTCTCGAAGCGTCAAGCTCGAACTACGTGTGCTCATTCACGAAGCAAGTAGGAGGAGTGCGGAAAACAGAGGAATTTGGAAATTCGCAATTTTGGCAGGAATCGGACGGCGGCCAATAATCTTTCCTGAAATGATCGGAACTGTCCGCGGCAGGAGGTAGTTCAATCCTCAATCGGGTATTCATACTCGCTGGGTATAAAAATACGAAACCAGAAGCGAGGCCTGCTGGTCGTAGGACTTTTTGTCGTAGACATTTTGTCAGCTACTTGAAAATTTGCTACTTGTAAATGGGCAACTGAAAATCGGCACACGTGGGGTCTCCTTGGTCTGTTTGCATGGTTGCTAACTCTGTGTAAATTGGGCTGTTCTCACACAGGGATGTCAAGAAGGATTTCTTGTCAGACTGTTTAGACATTGGAAAGATATTTGGATCTTTTCGTTAGCTGTATTGATTTTTTCAATTCAACATTTACAATTATCAAAAGCATTAAAGAATCATAAACACTTGCTCACTTTAACTGGTCAAATTGTGGAGGTCATTGGGGTATTCCAGTGGTAATCTGCTACCTCAGGACGGTGCTTGTAGTTTTGGATACAACAATTGTCTGTGGGTGATGGGGCCAAGGAGTAACACCTTTCAGGAGTCACCTTTGCTACCTGCAGATTATTCAGAACTGGAAAGTTATAAAGCCGGTTGTCTTGACATGGCTGTGGAGAGTGTCCTGTACAAGGAAACTATCTGAGAGCAGTCGCTCCAACAGAGGGGATGTAGGTAGGTGGAGCTGTCGGAGGAGCCCTGCTGATTGTGGCCTCAAGGAGTCTACCTCTCTCCGCCAAACAGATCTGGCCTCACTCCTCAATATTCTGACTTTGTCAGTAGGGGAACTGACCACCCACTGGTCCCACTGTCTCGCACAATCTTCTAATTCCCTGCTGATGATAGTGTCTGCATGCTGGGCCAGTTTGATCTCCTCAACACGAACCAGGCGGGCACACTCCTTCACCCACCCACCTTCAGGGTTCTCCCTATGGACCCGTTCTGTGATGCGCAACCGCATGTCAGGCTCCACCCCGGCTAGTAATCTATTACCGGAGTCAGTGTCTAGTCCGGACAATAAAGTGCAATACATGTCTTCCGTGGGTGTTGGGAGACATTTGACGATGTTTTCGGCCATAGTCACATCTGATCGACTGGAGATGTGCGCTTTAACTCCAGAAATATTGTACTGTTCAAAATTTTCTCGTTCCCTGGTATCTGTATGAGAGTCCCGGGAATGTATCAGGCCCATGTACACCAGCCTCGGGAAATTGGCGATGGTATGGTTGCTAGGGATAAAAGCCCTTAGACCAGAGAATTCATTGTCCCCGATCTGACTCAGTGCCTCATTATACCTGTCCAACTCTTGTTTCCAAGTGGCCGGGAGCTTATCCATTATAGCTAGACTTGCGTGAGTTATGATCCGAGCTAGGTGAATACTTGTAGCTTGACACCTTTGATACAGCATGCGCATTTGCTCATAAATAGCAACCGCCCAGATCGGCAGGGTGACTGCTTGGACTATGTCTGGGATTGACAAAAGAGAAGCTTTGGGAGTTAGGGGGTCATAAACAAAATCAGTCTTAATGGCAAGACAACGACCCAATGCCTCAAACACAAGCAGGTGATACGGTCCCTCCTGCCAACCCAACTTGTCTTTTATTTGAGTATAATTGTTATAAGCATTGTCGAGTATTGTTTAATATAACAAAATTATGTTAACATTTTAATTCCTTGTTATGCAGCCAAAAGAATATAGATCAATTGTGAATTAGACCTGTATTTTATTCATTATTGTAATATTATTATCATGCAATATCTCTAGAGGTTAGGTGGAAGAGAGGCAATTTGCCCTAATCTCGCAGTGAGACTTAAATAATAATATTAATATAGTACTCTTCTTGTTTCCTATTGCATGTTGTTTAATTTCAGGTCTAAATCAACCCAGAGGCTACCTTTTAACCGTCCAATAATTAGTCGCTTGGTTTGGCCTTATGAAAATCATGGTGATCCTTCAGTTATGTTGATTAAAATGATCATCACTATGTATACTGTGTCCCACAAGCTGGACATTTTTCCCTGTTTGTCTGAATTTGAGGTAAGTTGGCTGTTTCTGTAATGACATATTTTAATAATAGCTCTTTCTTCCAAATTTATTCATGACTGTAATGAATCTAAATAGACAGCCTTATAGCTTCTAACAAGGATTCAAAATATTTTGCCAAACCATGCCTTTGAAAAACTTTGAGGGTCTTGCACTGTTTATTTTCTGGGCTTCAGATTAGTTTATCCTTTGTTTATGCAAATTCAGCATTTGAAAACTTAAGTTAGGCAACCATGCCATATGCTGCCATTACCATGCATATCGCAAAATTTTCCATGTTGAAAAGTATTTTCTCCCATAATTTGGCAAATGAAGTACTTTTTCTCCATTAAAATTCACCATTCTTTTCAGTCGTTATTTACATTTACATTTATTCAAATTTATGTTAGGTCAGAGCACTAGTATCAATTCATGTTCTCAGCTACATACTAGGTACAAATTTTGTCTAAACCACAATCATCATTGACTTGGCTTATGCCATATAGGCACCAACGGGAAATCACTATAAACATGTTAGAAAGTTAGTCAAGATAGTTTCACCACAAGATAGAGTCACTGATAGCTGTTTATTATGACAATATTTATTCTCATTTTTCTTGTAGGATTTTCTTCTGTGGTAACTCACCTGCAGCTAATAAAGCTTGCTCAGAACAGAATAAGGCTGTTAAAGCTCTATTTGATGTTTTTAGCTGAACACCTGAACGTTCACTTTTTCAGTTCCTAAAGTTTTTAACTCTTCCATCTTTATATCCTATCCTGTACCTTATTTTCAAGGAATAATTTACATCTTTTTCCATTCAACTCCTACATACATAGTCATATTTATTTGTATGACCACTCACCTCTCCTTAGAGCCCCACAACACTCCACTTCTCTACTATATGGTTAACTTCCTGCAGCCATCAAAAGCTGCATCTCTACAAAATCATTCAAAATCAAGGTTGTGCACCTTCTAACTGAAAATTTATAGCATTCCTGGGTATCTAAATGACAATTTGTTAGTTATCTTCTCGTAACTAATATTTAGTAGTAATAGTAGTACTAGGTGATGAGAAAAATAACTTTGCAAAATTCCACAATAGGTATTTATTAATATGGTGACCGGTTTCGAACACTACATGTTCATCATCAGGCACAGAGATGATGNTGCCCTTTTGGCACCTTATGATGTTAAGATACCAGTCGTGCATAAGAATTTTTTTCAGGACATATTTGCATTATTTTCTTTTCAGCATCTGGTCTGGATGATGACAGAATAGAAATAGCTATTGCAAGATTGAAACCATCTTGGTTAAGATCTCTTGTGGGAACCAAAATACTCAACAAACGCTCTGAAACATCTTGTGGAGATTTACCTCTAAATGTGGCTCAATTGGTATGTTTGTATACAGTAAATGTATATATAAAAATTCTATTGTCAGTTGAAAAGCCTAAGAAACAATCGAAAATAATGATCTCTCTGGGCAAATAATTTCAAATTGTTTATGCACGCACATCATGAATATCATAAGATAAAAAAGTGAAAGTTTAGATTATCTGCATTTTCTGATTATTCATGCATCCTATTCCCATCATCAAAGTCCTCTTAAATATGTAACCATTTTTTATAAACTATTTGATGCTGTATTTATTTTTGTTCTTTAAACATCTCCTTTTCACTGACACTTATATTGCTAACCATGATTTAAGCAAGTGCAGAAATTTTAGGAATCAAAACTGCTACTGTTAATTAGGGATTACTTTAATCCATTTTATTCCCTCACTTGTAAACCGTCATGACAGGACATGACATGACATCATGATGTTAATCATGACAGGACTTAATTTAGTTTAAAAGTATATCTATTATCAAATATATCTGGTCCTCCTAAGCACAAAAAAAATCTGCTGAAAGATCATAATAACTCCATATATTTCTTACCATTATATATAATATTTATTTCGAACACTACATGTTCATCATCAGGCACAGAGATGATGAACATGTAGTGTTCGAAACCGGTCGCCATATTAATAAATACCTATTGTGGAATTTTGCAAAGTTATTTCTCTCATCACCTAGGATGGAATTCCACCAAGTAAAGGCTTCATCGATTGATTTCAATAGTAGTACTGTTAAAAGTGCTTCAACAGCTGAAGTCATTTCACGCACATGGTCTGCCACTAAGAATAGAACCTGGGAACACTCGTCAAAGTCGAATGTGTAACAAACTTGGCTATGCAGTGGCCCCAACTAATATTTAATCTGTATATAAATAAGAAATGTATCATAAGTGACACATTTTATTAGTTCAATGTATCCCTTCTCTTTGTATATCTTACATATTTTGTATCATCTGTTATATATGCATTTATATAATTTAATATGATTGTATTTAACTATGTTGATGAAGCATAAACTGCTTTATTGTAGTCTGTGGCTGAATAAATTTGAATTCGAATTAGGTCATGACTATATACAGATCTTTGTATGTATGTTTCAGTTTCAAGTCTTTGCTTTGAAAAGTTAATATTCATTCATGTGGATAAATTACAGAAACTTATAAACTTCATAGCTGTCACTCTACCTGCCAGCCCTTTGGATGAAGGTGAAGGTTATCCTCCAGATTCACACCAAAGAAGAGTATTTGCACAGGACATAGCCGATTCATTAGATTGTGAGTGTACTCTTCAATATTAAGCTTTTTATTATATATTTTGAAAACTTTTAATGAAGGTTGTACTATTTCTAATTATTTCTTTTCCAAGTATCATTGTCTGTGGTTAACCTGCTGCTGCATGTTTGTATCAGCATTAGTGTTTTTTTTATTAACTCATTGGTGCTGACGTCTGTAAATCATAGTTGTATGCAGAACCTTGGCAACCTTTGTACTCGCATTTAGATATTATATTCATTCTCTACTATTCCACTATCTTGGATTGAGATGGTCTTATTTTGGAATTTTGTTGTCTACAAAAATGACAAAGTTGTGTGTGAAAGCTAGACAATTATTGTACTCACACTGAGATATTATTTCTTATGTTATTACATCCCTTGAGTGTAATGATGATTTGGTATGATGATGCTAACTGGATGCTGACTTCAGATTTGTCATGGTTGATGTAATGAACTACTAGTTTATGACCCTACGGAATGTGGAGAGTTGAAGAGTTGCTCACATCCAATACATTTTAAATATGATTTTTTTTTTATATCACCAAGAAATAATAAATATACAGAGAGACTGTGAATATTGAACTACCCCCAAATTTATCTTAACTGTTAAAATTCTATCTAAAAATGTGAGTTGTTCACAGAATTGGCCATCCACTGAGGGGGGCAAAATTTCCACATGGGCCTCTTATGCACTTCTTATTCCTATGTTATAAATGTAGAGCTGGCATTATATTTAAGTAGACCCTAGGATAAAGGTGTTTTAGTAGGACCCTATGAATTCACGAATTTTAATCGATTAAATTAAATAATGTAAGTAGAAATTAAATCAATTAATATAGGTAGTTTTGTATGCATTTAAAATTAANTTGTATGTGCGGGAATTTTCGCAACTTCCTGCGTACCCATTGAAAGCATGGGTGCTTTTAACGAGTAATAACCTCTGTGGTTCTTACAATGTGGTAAAAGCAGGGCGACAGGGATCGACAGTGCTCGATAACGAACGCCTCTATCTACCCTAAATATTAATTTCTATTTTTTTAAGGTGGTAGAGGATTACGACAAAATATTATTTGGAAGATATCTCTCTAAAAATTAAGATTTCGACTGGTCAAATATCGATATTATCTACTCAGCTGGTTTGTTAATGTTTTAGGCAAAAGGAACTAGTTAAAATGAATATAATTATCGTCAAGACCAATCAACTATAGTTGATTGTAGTATCATAGTTCATCTAAAATAATTCTTATCTAGGAACGCTCAGATATCGGAAATGCACCTTTATTGCCCAGGAATAAAATAGCTCGAAAATTCATGATATTAATGGGTTAGATAGGATGAAATACATCACACAAAAATAACGTTTCTCAGGAGTAGTAATGTATTGGCAAGTTTCATCTCGAAAAATCAGTTGGGCGGCATTTGAAAAAGCAACAGACAATCAGGTGTCCAAATTAAAGAAACCATGCGGTCATAAGTTGCAATAAGGTATTTATTTTGTGAGGTATGTATTTTTGTTTAATTACCTTGCTCATAATATAGACAACTATTACTTCCGCTTCCTCACTCTTAACAGCTACTTACCTCACATCTTAAGAACCGTGGAAGAAGAGATCTGCACGGGCTAGGGCCGAGATTTTCATTTGTTTTTTTCATGGATCGGGCCGAGCTTTGGGCCGCAAAATGCAATCGTTTTGGGATTGCATTTTGGCTCTAGCCAACTATTTCGACGGAATTCAACTCGAAGTTGATTAGAACCTTTTTGTTAATCGATACATAAAATAAGCCGGATTTATCGCAATTTTATTATTTGAAAAAGATACTTGAAAGCCTTACAGGAATTAGGATCTAAGCATAAGAGAAATATACGCGTGGAAAAACTGTTTAAGAAAATGAACTGCAACGGCGATTAAAAAAAAAATGGAATAGGCATATCGCTCGGTTTTTACACCCCTAGTCGTATAGCGATAGGTGGCCTTCTCGGCATCAATGTAGAATTAGTTAAAGGCCTAGTCGTTACTTGTTTGAAACTAACTTTATTGGAATGACAGAGAATATAGCGATTGCTAGTTATTTCGCACGCTACCGAGCTATCAAATCCAAATTGCAGTCATTCGATCAGGTAAGCCGCAGTTTGGCAGGCAAACCGTGAAACCGACGTAACTCCTCCATATCCCTCCTGAGCTGTATGCCATTGGTCCCAAAGCTAATACAAGCTATAAAAAGGATGGAACACTTTCTACACGAGGCAACATCGAAACGTCGTGTTCGTGAGATGGAGATAACGACCGCAGACACAGGCGCTGAGATTTCATTTAATGAAAATGAGCATCCTTAACAAGATTTCCTTTTCGTCCGGAGATAACATCTCCACCGTTTCCGATATGTAGGACACGAGGTCAATCCGACACATATTGGAACCGATTTTCATCCATCCTTTTACCACCGCGGATCACAGCCTGAGTTAGGAACGCTTTCCGCCGATTTCTCTCTATTACCCGAGTTAAATGAGAGCTCTTGACACCTTCGGGGTCAACCCACGCGATCCAATCTCAGGAAAGATGAGGCGTGCCATTTCCATTAAGGATAATTCGAAAAATAGCGTGGAAAATCGATAAATAGAGAAATTTGAGTCTCGTAGACGAAGAATCAAGGAGGATGACTTTGTTATAAACGTCTGCCTGTCTGCCTTCTGCCGTTGCGACTGATCTGATATAGCAAAAGATATTACGATTAATAAGTTTCCAATAAAATGCAGTTGCCATATGTGTTTAAGTACCCATCGTAGGCTAGCTACGTTAGTACTGTTAAATACTTTCAATTTCATAAAAGCAAATCGAATTTAACATAAACATAAACGAATATAGGTTAATTTAAACAAACAGAAAGTATTAAGCCAAAAGAAATTAACTAATTCATATTTTTTCGTAAACATTCATTTTCAAGATAAAGAGCAACTGGTCCAAGCATGGATATTTAAAAATATCCACTAGCGTAAGACATCCTCTAAGGGTAGAGACGAAACTACTTACAAAAAAAATCTTCGTTAAGTTTTAATAAATCATGGAACAGGATGAAAATTGTGAACAAATACTTGCCCATACTAAAGCAGAACAGAAAGATCAATCGGAAAAAAATATGGAGAGGTATAAAGGAACATTTAAACGAAATACTGCTTACATACCCACCCAAAATTACAACTGTTTATTTCTAAGGAATAAAAAAGGACACGAAAAAAGTCTAGCATGACCGGGACTCGAACTCGGGTCTTCCGCTTTTTAAAAGACCGTTTCTCTTTCGGAACATTCCTATCCTCGCCGTTACGTGCAATAATATCCTAATCCATTTCTTTGTGTAACATTATTTATTATTAGTAACTACTGTACTCCTTTTCCCTAACGTACATACTTTCGCATGTCTCACTGGAGAAGTGATTCCATAGAGCAATTATTAGTAAATGAAACAGATTTTCATTTGAAACATATTTGCTTTTTAACGTTAGAATAACTAAACTGATATGGTATTGCAATAACAAAAAATCAACAAATTTTTGCGAGGGATTACATTTAATATTTTTCGTGAAATTATTGCTTATATGGAGTTTAAACATAGGCTAACAAAATCCGTACATTGTGAGTCATATCCTTTTGTATCATACGAAATATTACTCTACTATATTTCAACGAGTTCGCAATTGAAGTCATTCCTGAGCACAATTCTGTTCCACTCTAGCACTTAATCTTATGGAAAATCTCAGCTCCATTATCAAAGTCGTAAATTTCCCAGTTCTTCAAGGGTTAAAATACATCTGTGCCTCTCTTTCCCTTCAATCAGTCTTCCACCTTCTACCCTAATCTACCAATCCCGTTTACAGATGCGACTGCTCACTAAAGCTAACAGATACTTAGCGTCAGTCCTATAAATCTTAATTAGACTCAACAGCCAATGGGCAATCCGACCTTTCTACCAACGGAAACTCCGATTAATGGAAGTCCCTGCAGTTTGCAATCTACTTTCCAAGATCCGAGCAATTACCTCGCATTTCCCTTCTATTAGAAACCAAAACGAATATCCGGAATACTATTCCGGCGAGGGAAGGAATTCAGCCGCAATCCCTTAACAAGGAAATGACCAATAAAATTTTTACCCTCCGGAATCACTTCCACTGCTAGTTACAAATGGAAAGTCATTTTTATAATTTCTTTCCCCAGAGACCTCCGTGGTGCGGACGTTGGAGTGAATGGAGGTCAGGGAACCTTGACCTTGGTGACCGGTCTGCGTGGGAAACAGACGGGTGCGTCGGGAAAAAATCACGGGAGAAAGGCAAGGATTTAATGTGGGAAAATTCGAAGGGATGAGCGGGGAACATTAACAAAGCAATGGGAAAAGGGGAAGGGTTTCATATTTAGCACACCGTGGCTCTCGAAGGGGATAAATATAACTCCTTAATTGAAATTGTCTTTCATGAATCTTCACGCATTAACAACGGGCGATCCTTTACCCTTATTTTTTCATGATAAATTCCCAGAATTAGTTTTCATTATTGCTCCGTTGATATTTCCAACATATTCCGTCAGAGAGCTTAATTAAAAGTTAATGCTTAGCTGCTCTTCGTGACAGTCTCCATAACAACGAAGGATTTATGGAAAAGAAACGTAAAATTTAGCCATTAAAATGAAAATCCGGTAATTTAGTCGCCATTTCTGTCCTCCGCGATTAAATGGACCTAGGAAATAAAGGAGCAATCCCAAGGATATAAATTACAGTATTTTCTGGTAGATAACCCGCGTTCTATCTATACAAAAAATATAGAAAAATGACAAAAATAATAATGCGTGATATACAACGGAAAATCTCGTTTCATTGAATATTGAACTCGGAAACAAATGACTAAACAACCCACGTCATATATAGCTGAAGTCACGGAATATATACTCACGTACTAGAGCAGTTTTATTTCAACCAACATATAGTAAATGTTAACGTAATCAAATAATTCCATTCAAAATACAAGAGTAATTATCATAAATATTATAGTAGTGAAAAAACATTTTTTTTTTCTATCCACCCAACTCACCTTTTCCATTCTATGCCATACCCATATCTCAAATGCCTCCTGTCTTTTGATGTCCTCTTTTTGTTAGGTCCATGTTTCATACCCATACAGCAAAACACTCCATATCAAGGATTTTACATCTTTTCCTGATTCCTTTATCGAGACCCTTTCTCATCAATTCCCTTCGCTTCATAAAAGGTTATTTGGCCAATGCTACTCTTCTTCGAACCTCATCTCCACCCCTCCAATCTTAAGATAGAACACTACCCAAGTACAAGAATTTGTCCACCTGTTCTAGTTTTTCCCCATCCACCCTGACCGTCAACTTAGCCTACTTTCCCTTAGTGAATCTCATTACTTTAGTTTTACTTACATTTATTTTCATTCCATATTCCCTTTCCTTATCGTTTAGTGCAGTTACTAGTAATTGTAAACCCCTTTTGGAATCACACACAATAACTTTATTGTTTGCATATCTTATTGACTTCACCACTTCCCCACCAACTTTCACTCCCTTGATTATTTCTTCCCAAGCTTCGTTCACCATTTCCTCTACATATATATTAATAAGCAATGGTGATAATGGGCAGCCTTGTTTTACCCTTCTCCCTAACTCTGCCCATTCCAACTTCCCCTCAGTTATTCTAACTCGTGCTGTTTAAGTATGTCCTGTATATGTACTGCATATCATTGGATGAATAAATACTAATACTAATTTCCTGGAGAAGTTCAGTCACTGTCAGGAAGGTATGATCTCATTGTCAATCTCTCCATCCTCTTTGTGTTAACAAACTTGTTGCAAAAATTTGATTTTGCCTCTAGATAGTTTGTGTTAAGTAATGATCATTACTAGAAATATTGTCACATTAGAAGAGTGTGTGATAACAATGAAGGAAAAAGGTCTACCTCAAGCATTCATTTGTAAACATGCACAAAGACCAAAGCCGTTGAGAAAAACTCTTGGTGAGTTGCATAAAAAATATTTTATTTATATGCCAAACCGGTTTGATTACATCATCATTGCTGATTGTGCCCTTTTGGCACCTTATGATGTTAAGATACCAGTCGTGCATAAGAATTTTTTTCAGGACATATTTGCATTATTTTCTTTTCAGCATCTGGTCTGGATGATGACAGAATAGAAATAGCTATTGCAAGATTGAAACCATCTTGGTTAAGATCTCTTGTGGGAACCAAAATACTCAACAAACGCTCTGAAACATCTTGTGGAGATTTACCTCTAAATGTGGCTCAATTGGTATGTTTGTATACAGTAAATGTATATATAAAAATTCTATTGTCAGTTGAAAAGCCTAAGAAACAATCGAAAATAATGATCTCTCTGGGCAAATAATTTCAAATTGTTTATGCACGCACATCATGAATATCATAAGATAAAAAAGTGAAAGTTTAGATTATCTGCATTTTCTGATTATTCATGCATCCTATTCCCATCATCAAAGTCCTCTTAAATATGTAACCATTTTTTATAAACTATTTGATGCTGTATTTATTTTTGTTCTTTAAACATCTCCTTTTCACTGACACTTATATTGCTAACCATGATTTAAGCAAGTGCAGAAATTTTAGGAATCAAAACTGCTACTGTTAATTAGGGATTACTTTAATCCATTTTATTCCCTCACTTGTAAACCGTCATGACAGGACATGACATGACATCATGATGTTAATCATGACAGGACTTAATTTAGTTTAAAAGTATATCTATTATCAAATATATCTGGTCCTCCTAAGCACAAAAAAAATCTGCTGAAAGATCATAATAACTCCATATATTTCTTACCATTATTTATAATATTTATTCTACTATTTTCAAGTAACGAAAGCCTACTTTACGTA
>KZ308422.1:176967-195456 GCA_000376725.2 Ladona fulva | reverse complement strand
TATATATATATATACAGTAAAACCCCTCCTAACTGACGATTTCATGATTTCCCGAACAGAAGTATTGCATTTTACATACATTTTGAACCCCTCTACACTGGACACTCTCGAGCAGATGCAGACAGCTAACTTTTTGCTCCCTGGAAATGAAGTAACCTCTGCTAACGGACACATTAGCTGATTTTACAACCGAAATCCTTTCAATACCCGATGTCCTTGCGACACTCTAACACTCCTTGATCTGTAGAATGGAGCTCGGTATACTCAGTTCCAAAAGTCTTTCATATGACACAAATTCATTACTTAATACGATTTTTCTATCGTAGCGTACATTCGCTGCAAAGTGTTTCTACAATGTTTCTACTACGTGGTTCCCTCACATAGGTTTCCATCTCAGTCGATCCTGAAGTTTTCAGTTCCATAAGATGACCATCGTTCCATAAGATGACACCACGGAAGTTTCTTTCTTTATTAGAGAAGGTAGAGATTATTAACTGCTACAAAGGCAGTAAATCTTCTGTGAGGGTTCTTGCTGAGCACTTTAAAGTTAGAAAAAATCAAATCGTAGGAATATTAAAAAAATAAAAACAAACTTTTGAGATTTTTCCGTGAAAGTGAACTTTTGGATAAAAGGAGCCATGTATTTCAGGTCGGCGAAGGTGCTATTATTGATAAAGCAGTTTTTGAGATGTTTCGACGAATTCGGTCACGAAAAATTTCAGGTTCGGGTCCTATGATTCAAGAAAAAGCCTTAGAAATCGCCCAGGAATTGAATGTCGGTGCATTTAAAGCGTCTAACGGGTGGTTAGACCACTTCAGAATCCGTCATAAAATAACATTCAAAGCTGTTTGTGGCGAACCAGCATTGGTCAGTGAAGATACAGTAACTGAATGGGTATCAAAAATTAGAGGAATAGTTGGAGTGTATGCTTGTGAAAACGTTTTAAACGCTGATGAAATAGGGTTGTTTTATCGTGTCCTCCCAGAAAAAACATTATGCATTAAATGAGAAATTGTGCAGGAGGAAAAGTTGCCAAAGAACGTTTGACGGTCCTTCTTTGCACCAGTATGCATGTAGAAAAGTTACAGCCTCTTGTCATTTTAAAAGCTGCCAAGCCAAGGTGTTTTAAAGCAGTGAATATAAAATATCTTCCAGTCTCATGGAAATTTAATTCGAAAGCATGGATGACCACAGATATCATGACTAAGTGGTTGGAGAATTTAGACAAATGAAAATTCAGAAGAGAAAAATATTGTTATTTTTGAATAATGCAACTTCCCACCCTCACCTTGAGTTAGATAATGTAAATTAGGTCTTCTTTCCTCCGAACATTACCTCGACATCACAGCCTATGGATCAAGGCGTTATACAGAATTTAAAAGTAAAGTATCGCTAATTAGTTGTAAGTCACTTGATTGCTAACTTAGAAAAACATTCATCTGCTCGAGATTTATCCAGAAGTATTGATGTTTTATTGGCGATCATGTGGATCAAGAATGCTTGGAATGCCATGGCGCCTGCAACAGTTAAAAATTGTTGTAGAAAAGCTGGTTTCCCTAGCGGCACAAAAGACAAAGAAATGGATGGATAGTGAGTCTGTAGATGAAGAAACAGAAAAGCTCGGTGGACTAATAAAACTGTCTAATATGAGTATGGAAGCTAGCAAGTACTCAAAGATAGACGAAAAACTAACTACAGAAGATACCAGTTTGGAAGTAAAAGATATTTTAAAATCTATTCAGGAAATAAGTCACCCAAACGAAATTAAAGAGGGATGATCAGGAAATAACAGAACATTAGTACATTATCGTTTTGCTTATTTGGTAATTCCATAGATAATTATAACTAAAACGTGCTTTTTTACATTTCAGCTGCCAACAGCATTAAAACTTATTGTCAAGGCCTAGATAACCTGAAAAAATTGAAAGACTTTTATGATAGGAAGCAGGACATCATAGGCAATATCATATGCGATGCCATAATCCATCACGAACAACGAATTGTAATTTCGAAAGAGAAAAAACAAACTGAGATCCCTTCATATTTTAGAAGGAATAAATTTGATTCTTGAGAGTAAAATGTAAATCATAAGCCTGAATTATAATTTTTATGCAAATTACCAACATTAATNTAAGATAGAGAGTATGAAATAGTGCAATCCTAAAGTTGATTTACTCATTCTTCCCTGGCTGACAGAGCACCATTTCATCAAACAGTTGGAAGACAAAAATCATCAGCTTAGTTGTACTGTTTGTAAGGTAGGGTAAGGACATTTTGCCATATCAATACTCAGAAAAGGGAAATGCAAAAGGAAACAAACTGCATCAAACTGTGATAAATTTCTTGAAATGCATGTTATTAAATGTATTACAATGTTTTGAGGTGCATCACACAAAATCAATGGAAATTATTGAAAGTTGTTGATATATGCATTCAAATTGGTAAAAATATACATGAATGAGAACATTAATAGAAGTTAATGATCTTAGGCTTTCCTGGTGGATTGCTTGTAAAAAGGTTTCTCGGGTTTCCAACCAGGTAATTTCTGGAAACATTGCTGTTGCCAACATTTCCAGAAATTACCTGGTTGGAAACCCAAGAAACCTTTTTACAAGCAATCCACCAGGAAAGCCTAAGATCATTAACTTCTATTAATGTTCTCATTCATGTATATTTTTACCAATTTGAATGCATATATCAACAACTTTCAATAATTTCCATTGATTTTGTGTGATGCACCTCAAAACATTGTAATACATTTAATAACATGCATTTCAAGAAATTTATCACAGTTTGATGCAGTTTGTTTCCTTTTGCATTTCCCTTTTCTGAGTATTGATATGGCAAAATGTCCTTACCCTACCTTACAAACAGTACAACTAAGCTGATGATTTTTGTCTTCCAACTGTTTGATGAAATGGTGCTCTGTCAGCCAGGGAAGAATGAGTAAATCAACTTTAGGATTGCACTATTTCATACTCTCTATCTTAAATCCTCCTATTTGGCCGTAATTCACCCATTCTTGTATTTTCATTGCGTCAGTCTTAAACTAAAAAAAATTTCATCATATCCTGATCATAAATCTATCCCACTTATGAGGTTTTCAGTCATTCCCCAGAAAAGCATGTTCATGCAAATCATCTGTATTTGCAAATTTTAGGCTTAAGTTTTGATTCTTTTGCTTCAGTTTTTCTTCACTCCAATGTTGAAACTTCTATACACATTTTGTCACCTTACGGAATTAATATACAATATAATGTTAGAAAACATTTAGAAATATTTCATATCTTAGACATTTCTTATTTCTTGTGTTCCCTGATTTATTATTCTTTCCTCTTCCTTTATAACTATGAATTCTTTAATGATTTAATGCCTATAATGTCTTTAATTTGTAATTATTAATAATTTTTGTAACTTATCGCAATTTTTTCTGTATTTTTTTTGTTTGAAATCATTTGCTACTTTCAAGACATTCTAACTTGTTGACAGTGAATCATTATTCATACATTACAGTCACAATTTTATTGACAAAATATGATTACTGATATGTTTTATATACACATATATGTATCCATATATATGACAAGAAACAATTTCTGATATTCTGTATAATGAATTAATTTGTATATATAACCTTTTATTGACAATGATGTTTCTGCTATGTATTACAAACTTTAAAATCTTCTATTCATTTTCTACCACTTATGATGCAATCTATTCTTCATCACTCTTTCCTATATCTTTCTCAGGTTTTTCACATCCCCCTTCTCTTCATGGGTGTTTTCCTGCAGTAGAGATACTTTTTCTGTGTATAAAATATCAGTTTTTTTACTCCTCCATGAAAACACTTTCTTCCCTTCTTTTATTTTCTTTTGTATCTTTCTCTCACTTTATGACAAGGGTTAAGTGGAAGATAGGACTCTTTAGTCCCAATTTTGCCCAATAAAGACGTTTATTATTATTATTATTATATTTTATCAATCATCTTATCACCTCATCACCTGTATTCTAATTTCTATTCCATCTTTTTATTGAAGGCCAAGAACCAAAGGAACTGAAAACTTTAGTAAATTTGCATGCTAAAGGAGGAGACATGGGTGTGACTGCATTGCATGAAGCCATTATTCAAAATAGAATCCTTATTGTGGATCTTCTTCTTAAATATGGAGGTAAGGATTTTATTACTTTCATTCTTCCTTTCCATTCTTCCTTTTTTCCAAAGGTAAGGGGGACTTAGATTAAATGTATATTCTTAACTCATTAGTTACTAGTTGTGAAAATGCAATATTATTGTTGAATGAGCAAAAAAAGGTATTTGTTTGCTAGTTAACCTAGCAAATGAGTATCTTTTTCAACAGAATCCTTCTCCACTGCTAATGTCTCTGCTTCCTCATTTACCACCTCTTCCCTCCCTCATTAACCTGGACCTTTAAAGCCCTTACTTTTTTGTTGCCTGCACTTTTCCCCCTCCCCTTCCCTTGCCTCTTTTCAAACTTCTCCCCCTTTTTCTGTTTCTTACCTTTAACCCTCTGGCGGGTGTGTACGTGTACTCCATTCACAGGGCTGGTTTTTTGTTAGGGGAAACCCTTTTACTGTAACAGTACCAACTCCAAAGGCAAAATTTGAAAGCCTCCATTACTTACCACCCATGCCCAGAAGAAAACGAACAAGAAGATTCGTCAGCAAGCTAGACATGCAGAGAAGGAATCCATAATTAAGGATGGTTATTATTGATAGATAATTTATGGAAAATGTTGACATCGTTTTTTTTTTGTACAGGTAACCAGAAATGTACAATGAGAAATACACTCAAGAGTTTGTCAACATCCTACCAACGGATATTTGACATTGTAAATCCTAATAGAAATGAATGATGCAAATAATGGAAGCCCAAGTTGCTACCACTATCTTCAGCATACAAATGTTTATTTTGTACACATTATTCATTCTTAACTACAATACGGGTAGTTTCTTATCATTTATATCCTTAGCATATCCATAAAACAGTTCCCTCTGTCACTGTAAAGTTTAAGCTTGATTTTCAGCATGAAAATTGCTGTCTACACAAAGCTACTTCAAAGCCATCAAAAGTTGTTGGCAGCCACTTTCAATGTCACTGATACTGTCCTTCATCAACATTCACATGGTGCAGTTGTGAAGTAGTGCAATATTTTGTACTGCACTGCAGAGAAAGTAACTTTGTGTGACCATAGTGTTAGACTTCCTTCACTTATTGCCAGATGTTTTACCCTTCCTTTTCCTACCCTAGCTCAGCCTGTTTATTTCTCTAATACTCTTATTCTTTTTTTATATCTCCATTACTCTTGCATCACCTATTGATGCCTTATTTTTCAATTCTATGCCATCTAGAGTAGCATAAACTTAGTTTTTGTGATCCTTCATCAGAATCACTTGCATTATGCTTTTACCTACGCTTTAGTCTACAATTTACCTCATTGCATGTGCAATTAGCTGTCATAAATATCGACATATTTATTGAGCAGTCTAATTGTTTTATCAATTTTTCTATAAAGATTTTTTGAACATACTTTTGTGTGGGATAATTGGACTCATTTCATTGCAATTTTAACTGCAGCAGTTTTTAACTCTTAAGATCACAGTTAATAATTATTATGCTCAATATTCTTCAATAGCATTAGTTCTATTTCCAAGTTATCCTTATTATTTTACCTATTTAGATGGATCAGATAAACAAAATATTATTGTCTGTTCAATACAATATATATTAATATTATTAGGATTATCGATTCTTCTAAATTAGGTGACAAAGAGATCAATGCAGTTTATCTTACAGTTGATATGGACTCCCTTACAAATGGGTAATTATTGATGGAAATGTTTTAAAAAAAGATTAACAGTTACATCAACAGGACTTACAAAATCCATCGAAGTTTGGGTGTAATGTTTCTCTTGGCTGATGAACCTGAAGATAGTTCTGTAAAACTCTCTAAAATAGTGCTCTTTCTTCTTGTGAATTTTCCAAAAGAAAACTCCATGTTATCTCAAAGTGGAAAAAGGTTCCTTAGGTTGAATTTTCATCTGCTCCTAGTTCTAAAGAAATGGAATATGATGGAATTTTAAAATATAAGCTTGGTGTCATGCTTTTGACGGATATCTTTTGTTATTTCTGGAGGACAGTGTTCTGGAAATGGTGATTTTCCTTTCTAAAAGACATGCTGCAGACAAAGATAAGCATGGTTTTTAGCTTATTGTGTGTGATTCAAGGAAATTTATTAGGTTTTGGCTTCTCAGCTGTTATATTATGTTTCTTCAACAAGATATATACTGGTTGAAGGATGTAGAGAGAGATGCAGATTTAGTTCCACAGTTTCCTCATCAGAAGGAGCTTTAGGAAGATAAAAGAGAGCCTTCAGATAATTCATGCCAAGTAAAACTCACTTTTTTCAAAATGAAGCCTTTGTTCTTTGTACTTAATGAAAAATACATGCGATCTAGAATATTTTTAAGGTGTCACCATCATCGCTGTAACTGTTATTTCATGAGGGATAGGTTTGGCTGGAAACAAAGGAAGTACATTACTATTCCACAATTATAAGTAGCCAGAGAACATAGAAAGTTTAAATGCATAGTTGATGTTTATGATAATGTAAATTATAGAGTACAAAATAACGTACAATGATTTTATTTGTGCTGTTTCACTTGAACAGTTCAAATAAAATCTTTGTATGTTATTTTGAAGATGGAGTTCCTGTAAATATCGCTTTCCAAGATTAATTTTATAGAGTACAAGTCGGAAAGAAAGATTGATGATGGCTTTCATTCAAAAATGCAATAGACATACAAATTCCTGAAAACCTTGTAGTAAAGTTACTGGGGCTAAGATGTCTCTCTTATATTTATGCAGTAGTCACCCTCCTCAAAGGTAAGATGCATTTCCTTGAAGAGTATGAATGCCATCTCTGGAAAGGAAACTTATCATTCATGACTTAGTTTTAATTTTTATCAGTTTCTATTTAGAAAAACTAAAAATGTTGGTTTCACTTTGCCATGAAATTTGAATAAATACGTAATGTGCCATTAAATTCAAGGTGTTAGGAAGCTCTAACCAATAAGATATGAGCTCAGAAAAAGTAAAATAAGTGAGACTGAGGAATGCATAACTCCATCTGATATAGTATATTTAGCCAAAGTTACAAAAACTCAATATTATATTTGCATATATTACAATTGTTTTACATATTTAAAATATGTTTTCATATTTACAATTTTTTATAGTGTTCAAGTATTTTACTTCTCTTATCTAACACATCAATACAAAATTACTAAAGGAAAAACAGTATATTTCTCATAATTTATAAATTTGTCTGTTAGTAGGTTAATCAAACCTTAATCTTAATCATTCTGTAGAAACTGAGAACAAATATAGGGACAGATATGAAATCAATTTTTCATCAGCTATGTTTCTGATCTGAAGCTGTTTATAAAACATGGCCTGTCTAATATTTAACCTGGTGCCTCTTGCAACCTAAATGAAAATTCCACCCTTATTGAGCATTCCATAGTTATATAGTCGATGGTATGCATTCATATAAGAACCATGGCATGAACCATGTTTATCCATATAAGAACCATGGCTCAGTGTTGCCAAATGAAGCAATTAATAATTAAAATTATTATTTTAATCAACAATGATTATAATTATTTCTAACATTTAAAATTAATGTNATATATTTATATTTCTATTATAAGCATTTCTGATGTAAATATAAATGATATATTGAATGGTGTAATTTATTTATCCTTGTAATTTTAAAGAAAGTATATTAAAGTTATAGTCTAACATTGTCTCATAGAAAGTGTATTTACAGATTTTATTTTTATTTCAATGTTGTGAACAAGTCTGCCTTTTTCACGGAGAAATTTTTGTGATTTTCTGTAACACCACACGCTAGTTTTTATAAAATCAATTGATTCAGGCTTTAATTGATGGAGTTCCATTACATGGTAAATATTTTAATTTTTGTCTGGGTCATTACAAATTGAAGTCTCAATCTCATCCTTCAATAAAGACATTTTATTAAAATTAAAGTTATTATTATTATTATTTAATTCTACTACCTAAACTCTAGTGTGCATCATGATTATTTTTTTGGATTTAATATCAAAGGTAAGTAAATTTCAATGACCTTTACCCTGGGTTTTGACTAAAAAGTATTTAGATTATTCCTAGGAATAAATTAGATTTTATTTAATCATCTACAGCCTTTTATAATCAGTTTTTCTTTAATGAGGTATTTCTGCAAACACTTTTAAAGTCATATTTCATAAAATCCAATTCTCTGTATTCCAGGTTCTAGTCTGCTCAATGACACAACAAAGGATGGTTATACAGCCTTTGATTTAACCGCTGATGAGGCAATGTTGGATCTTCTACATTGTCACAAGAGAGAGAGTCGCCTTGTGGAGAAAAAGTTTATTTCTGATATGAAATTTAGTTTCCTATCTATTCCAAAAAGCAAGAGTTGCATCACACTTCATTGCATGCTTCTCCAAGCATATATAGAAAGTAATTGCCTAATGGCAATAATGCAGAATGTGATTTCTTACAAGAGGAAGAAATCGCAAAAGATTAGCAAGAGCAATGCATTGCAGAGTGTAGATTATTTGGAGAGCTCCCATGATATGAAATCATTGCTGTCATTCATTAAATGTGCTAAATCCCATATGAAAAACAAAAGTATTACTTTTCCAGAATCATGTCTAATATTATTTCTTTGTTAAAAATTTCCATAACTCGCGGAATCATACTACAGTTTTTTATCCTCATGTATTTTTTGAGTCTATATTTTACCCAACAAGTTATTGGTGTAGTGTATACCTTGATGGAAATAATATGACGTGAAAAATCACAGACAAGAAAAACCTTATCAACAGATACCAAACTGTGTTCTCTGAAATTTTTTAGAAGGACATTGATGTATTTTTGTACATAAATATCTATATTTGATACAAATCAACTTATTTTTGTGACAAATTTTGTCTTTAATTTCATTGAATGAAAAAGATGAAATAATTCTACCAAGGAATCTACTTGGATAAATAGATGCAGAATTAAAATGATTTATTTCATCATAAGAGGTTTTTTCATTTACAAATATCCAGGGATCCCATTCCAAATATCCAAGGACCCTCCCCTATAGGTCCTGATTAATGGCTGAATTCATAACACCTATTTTCTCATATGAGTATGTTCATCCTTACGATTTTTATGGGAAATGACTTCCTGTGATTCTTGCATTGATGACCTAAAGAAACAATAATATAGAAAGAAAGTAATAATTAAACTTACCTTCCAAATGTAAACTTAAATTCCAAATGTGTTTTTAGGGGAAAATGAATGAACACGGACTCAGCAATTGCATTTGACTGACCCCTTCTATAACTACAAATTTAAAAAAATATTTTGTGTTTTAATCATGTTTCTCAGAATTTCAAATCAAAACCATACTCCAAAAATAAGAGTGTTTTACTTCCTTTGCTAATCGGTTGGATTTTGTTGGACCATTGTTTGTAAATAAATATTTCAAAGAAGTAAAGCATTTTTNGTAGGTGAACAACTCTTTCTACTTGAAATCATTCGATTGAAATAAATTGACACATTTTCCTAATTATCTGTTCTGAAAATAACTTTTTTAAATATCTGTTCGATTCATGAATATGTTACAAGAAAGCATGCTCTTACTTTATTTGGGGTGCAGGAAAATAAACTTTTGAAATCGCTGTTTTTTATGTTTACATTACATTACCACAGGCAGCCAGAAATTTGGTCCGCAGTGATTTGGTCCCATGACAACTTGCTCCATGGCGACTGGGTGTTACAATGAATTATAAATTGATTGTTGGGCAAGGCTGTAATTTGTCATAATTAATCGTGACCCGATTTAGCAATATTATGCAGAAAAATTTATAAGTTGAAGGAAAAGAAAACTAATGAATAATTGTGTTATAATTAATAGTAATTATTTAAAGGAAGGAAGGAAGTTCTCATTTTCAGCCAAAATGTTTAAGAATGATATGCATATGATAAGAACATTAAGTGATTAATTTACTGTAATAATCATCATTGAGCTTGTACATTGCCCCTTTTAGTGCCTAGTATATGTGAGAAATGCCAGGGCTTTTTTAGCAAATTTGTGTTTGTACTCTGAAATTTGTTAAGCCTATTACTTATTTCTTAAAGCTAGTTTTTTTATATACACTCTTAATACGTTCATGAATGACAAAAAGGGTCATTGACGTTGTTATGCGACAAAAAGCTATGCACTTTTACTCATTCTGTAAAGTTCTGGACTCCTCAATTACTTGAAACCGAATAAAGAAGTTCTGAAGGAGAGGAAAAACATATTTTCATTTTCACGTACATTTTATGAGAATGTAAAAATGAACTGATTCAATTTTCTCAGCATCTTATTCCAGACTTAAAGTAACTCATGTTTCTTCGTAATACTGGTCAATAATTTTTGTTCTGATTACTAATAATCAGTAGTCAGTATATACCAATAGAAGCTTTTTAAATAATTGTCTATGGATTTACAGTGTCTCCAAGTAAAGGTTTTGATTGAAAATTACTCCCATTGTGTATTTTATGTCTTTATTGTATTTAACACCAAATATTTACCTGGGGTCCAACAAACAATTGTTTATTTTCAAAGACTTAATTTTAGTAAAATAATTCTATCATTAATGATAATCTTATAAGATGTTTCATTCAGAATGAAAACAACAACAGAATCTTATATTGTGTATGTAAAATTGTATATTTTTATGAAATGCATTTACATCTACCTTGTAAAAACATTGAATCAGCAATTGGGAATAGTGTGTAAATTGATAGTAAATGTGTTCAAACAAATTTTCCATCTAAATATTACAAAAAGCAGGGATGAGTGTGGCTATGTCAAAAGGTTTTCATATGTCGCATGTTTCGTATACAAAGAAGATCCTTTTTAAGTATTTACTGTTGATATCCAGGGGTGATAGCACTTGAGGACGGTGTGAATAAAGTGAATCCTTTGTTAATGCCATATAGGACCACAATATCAAGGCAACGTTAATGTTGGAACACATGGTATCACCGAAATCATCTACTTATAGATGACTTTCAATAGTACCACTATCCCTTAATTCAGATTGCCATTTGTATTCATCATGATGCTGGGTTAACAACTTTTAAATGTGGACCCCTCCAGGAATCAAACCAGGGACCACTGTCACCTAGGATAAATGCATTATCCATTTGCCTCTGATTTGAAAGGATATCTTTCTGATTTTCTTTTTGTGAATTATTACTAGTTTTCATCACTAGATGTTACTCTAGCAAATTCATGATGACAATTTACTAAATGGGTATACTGATGTGCTATGCAATTGAAAGTTTTGCTGACTTTTTAGTTGATTTAATAAGGTTTTTGTCTTTGAGAAAATATTTCCTGACTTTAATGTTTCAAAGGTTAAAGTTATTGTTACCCCAAGATTACAATAGAGATATTAATGAAGAAAGACCAACCAAATTCTGTCACCTTAATTGTTCTAGAGAATGCTTTTCACAGGGTCAACTAAAATAGAACTATATAATTTCTAAAAAAAAATATGAATGAACTACTACCACTAAAGATTGATCCCTGCTCTTCTCTATGAAGAGGAAAGAGCAATGATAAAAAGTGGTAAATGGTTTGGGTTAAAGTTAGGAATTATGAGGGTGAAGTAATTAGCTTGGAAAAGGGTTTTGGCAACATGGCACGATAAGGTGTGCACCTAGGAATATTCCCAAGGAGAAACGGACATGAAAATAGTCTGACAGAACCAGGACTCGATTGGGAGACCCGGGTTCGAGTCCAGGTTCTGTCACTTTTTTCATGTCCATTTCTCTTTGGTAATTAGCTTGGAATTGGATGACCTGCAGAAAATCAGTCTGCTGATTATGTGTTCAAATTAAATTGTTTAATTTGATTTCACTGAATGTGTGGAAGAGTGATAATAATATTAAGTATTTGTTGGGTTCTGCATTGCCCAGTTTCATAATTTACCTATTTGATTGCATTTTTTTAACTCTCAAACAAATAAACTTCATTTGTGTTAAAATAGCTTATCATTCATGATAAGCTATTTTAACACAAAAATAGGCATATTTATAAATATACTTACATCTTAATAGAATAATTTTAAGGCTTCCCTTTCTCATCTCATTTCATCATTTACCTGCATGAATAACACCACACTGCTGATTGTGACCATCAGTATAAATTTTTACCATTTCTTAGCATCTTTAAAATCTATAAAATTTGGCAAATTTTATCTTCAAAAATTCTGAATTGATATGCCTTACTATCTAGCAATGTGATTTTTTCAATGAAGATACACTTTCCCAACTAAGAATACCCTCACCATAGGCCCTTTTTTTATTTGAACATTACCAATGCCCTCCTTCTTTGGCCAATGCAGTTTGTAGTTACTGATTAGGCCTATGTGTAAAGTTTGAAAGAAATGTTTCATATATGTTGTTAAACAGATTATCACTTCCTTTAACATGCCCTAATCTGCAACATAATCTTCCTTTTCCTTTGTCTGACTTTGGTCATGAAAATCACATCTAATGAAAGGAAATGTTAGGATACTTGTCCCTTGCTTGCTGTGCTTGTGTTATCTATAAGGTTTTACTCCTTGTAAGTTGCTGTGAATTCTCCCACATCTTTTAAATTTGTATTTCTCAACTCTTGGTAAGCTTCCCACAAGTGACAGTTCCAACCCTATTAAGTGGGACTTACTTAAAATAAATCAAATCACTCAGTGAGTTCTGAATTGAAAATAAGTGTGCTAAATTGAAACCTTTACATCCTTTATTACCTTTTTTATGTGATCATATGACCGTTGACTCCCATGATTGCTGCATTAAAACAATTATAATTAGGTACATAATTTTTAATAATTCCCTCACAAGTAGCTACCTTTTTTTAATTCACTGGCCATACTCATAATATGTTAAATGATTGTCTTTTTATTTCTTAGTTGTGTCTGTTTTTCAGTTTACATTAGAACTCCATTGTAATTCAGAAGATAGGTGGAGCTGCTACCACTTAGGGAAAAGAGATTTCTCCTATTCTTCTGTATGGCAATTGCTATTTGCAATATTGCAGTTTGCTCTCACAGACAAGTATATGTTTCTCCTCTCTCTCTCTCTCTTTCTTCTGCCTGCTTATTATCCTAAATCCATGAAATTACTTTATAGATTATCATCAATTTCTTGCTATCAAACCTCAGTCATTGTCAGACACTTCAAATATGTTTTCCGTTAACTTTTCTATCTATACATATTGCATTTTCTAGGGCATAATTAGTGTTACATGGGATTACATATTATCTAAGGATGTATATTAGTGAAGATATTAAGTTACTGCATGAGTTTTTTAAATTATTATAGCAATTGATTATTGTGACAAAGTTACATGTGCATGTAAAATTTCCCTCTTTGTTCTCCCCTCACCATACTTCCGCAACAACTCCTACATTGTCGACCACCCCTACACCAACAGCCACTCCCCCTGCTTCAACGCCAACTCCTGACCTCTCGAGCAACCAAAATACTCTTATGTACGCTCAAAGAGTCCATCAAGGAGAGGTGGCCAAGTCAAGGGATGCAACAATGTCCTTGCAGACCGAGATCCCCAACGGTATCTTTGCTTTTACATGGAAAAAGATCGCCCCAATACACGCTGGCCCCAATAAACCGAGGAGAATCATTCTACAATCTATGCCGGACACCCCACTACATTAATATGTTATCGCAGTAGCGAGTAAGATTGGTGGAGGGGAGAAAATAACTCACACAACTTGCTTGTCCAACCAGCGTGTCTGTATTTACCTTGCCTCAGAGACCTTAGTGAACACTTTCATGACTAATCATGGTGGAGTCATAATTGGCAATACTTGGGTCGAGGCGCACCGTATGGTCACCAAGGCACTCAAGGTATTCCTGAGCAATGTTCCCCCTGAAGTCTCGAACAATGACCTACTAGAGATCATAAGCGAGGCGGGGAAAGTCGTGTCGCCCATATTCCAACTATCGCTTGGGTTGAAGACTGAGGGTTTAACCCACATATCCTCCTGGAGGAGAATGACCCATATGGAGGTACGGGAAGGAATCAGGCTCCTTGATTCCTTCGTAGTCGACATAGGAGACACCCCGCCCAGGATCTTCTTGAGAATCGACGACGGGAGATGTTTTTAATGTGGCGCAGACGACACGCCGCCAGCTCTTGTCCAAATAATAACACCGCTACATCTATCACATCTCACTCCTCCTCCACACTGAGGGCCCCGACAGTTGCCGCCCAACATACTTCCGGTAACGAACCCAGGCCCCCAAAGATGTCGCTTTCACCTGACACTCCCTCAGTACCGCCCGCTTCCTTTGCTCCAGTTGATGACCGAATAAATGACACACCAGAGGCATCAACCCTCTTAATCGTTGAAAGGTACCCAAAAACACTCAAAGCTCTAGCAACACAGGCAATCCAAAAACTCCCTACATCTATAGTTAGCTCGCCTCCACACACCATACATAAAAGGCCGGAAACTTCAGCAGCACTGAAAAGAAAAACAAGATCAGAGGTTTACATTTACATAAATACCCCGCAAACCGCCGTATGGCGTATGGCAGGGGGGTGTTAATACACCAAAGTCCCTAATTATTCATCCTATTTACGCGTCTAATACTATCTGGAAAAAGAGACTAATAATAACTATCCGTTCGTGCAATAATATCACGAAATTTTTTTCGACGTCTGGTCTCGAAAATTGCGTTCGCTAAGCGCAGGAATCGCTATGTCGCGTATTTCGTCAAGTAAGTCACTACTCAGGAATTTCTCGAACAATCTGTGCCTAAACTCGAGTCTTCTATCGTCAAGAGAGTTTCAGCCGAGGGATTTAGTCATATCTGATACACTGCTGTCGAACTTGTAGTCTCCCTTAACGAAACGAGCCGCTCTACGTTGTACGCGCTCTACAAACCCTTCTCGTGCGGATTCCACACCGCGCAGCAGTACTCAAGTAACGGGCGAACTAGTGAAAAATAAGCTACCTCTTTGACACACGACTGACTGCTTCTAAGAACGCGGTTACATAGCCTCAATGTCCTATCGGCTGACCCCACTATATCTCGTATATGCGTTTTAAATGATAAATTACTACTGAAAACGACCCCTAAATATTTGTATTGACTCACGAATTCTAACGTTGAGCCGCTAATGTGATAGGGAGTTAGGCTCACGCTTCTGATCGGAGAGCGGGTCATGCTCATTGCTACACATTTCTCTATGTTTAAACTGAGCTGACAATCTTTACACCATTTGGTAACAACGTCCAGGTCACTCTGTAATATCAATGAATCCTCCGCGTTTTGGATTTTCCTGTATATAAGGGTGTCGTCCGCAAAAAGCCGTACGTTACTCTTAACGTTGTCTACGATATCGTTAATATAAATAAGGAATAATATGGGCCCAATAACACTGCCCTGAGGTACCCCTGATGTCACTTCCACTTCATTAGAAAAAGCCCCATCTAAGACTACGCGTTGGCTTCTGCATGTCAAGAATGACTTAATCCACTGAATGATTTGATCATCGATTCCATAAGATTCTAGTTTCTGTAGTAACTTCGCGTGCGGAACTGTATCGAATGCCTTTCTAAAATCCAAAAATATAGCATCTGTCCTAAAGCCTTCGTCGGCTGCATGCATTATGTCCTGATTGAGAAGTGCTAACTGGCTCTCACAGGAGCGACCCTTACGAAACCCATGTTGACTTTCCGTTATCGCAACATTTTCACTGAGAAAACGCATTATATAACTACAGATGATGTGCTCAAGAATTTTACTAAATACCGACGTTAACGATATCGGTCGGAAGTCGTCTGGTTATGTCTTACGCCCTTTTTTCGGCACTGGGGTAATGTGCGCTTTCTTCCATGAGACCGGAAACGTGCATTCATCTAAAGATTTACTGAAAAACGCGAGAAGAAGAGGAGCAAGCTCATTTGCTAGCGTAGATATTACATATGCAGGCACACCTTCTGGCCCGGGAGATTTCGTACTATCTTACAGGTTCTGGATGAATCCCACATCTCTTTAAGCCAACCCACCAGAAAAGGGAAAAATCTGAAAATATCCATGGAGACGCGGCCTGACGATCAGGGGTTACGGCAAATTGCTGAATACTATGTCAAAAACCCCGGATTCAGCAGCGCATCGTATTCTTCGCTTTGCAAATTGCCAAATGACGTGAAGGGACGATCAGACAGAATCGCTGCCTTGAAAGATAATTTCCAGAACCCAGACGAGGCGTGAAATACCCTACTGACTCTAGTCAAGCACGGGCCGCTGAAAACTAGGATCCATAGGTTGATCCGGCACGCGCTCCAAGACGACACCCACACCTCATGACTTACGTCACACATGAGCAATTAAGGGTGTGGTTTTCATACCACAAGCTATAGGTGACTCCTATATCGCATCCCTCACCCGATTTTACTCCAGAATCACACATCATTAAAAAAAAGAAGGCATTTAATGGATTTCATACTGCAGTGGAACTGCAACGGCTTCTATCGACACAAAGAGGAGCTCGCACTCTTAATTCACAGATTTTATCCTCTGTGCATACGCATACAAGAAACACATTTTAAGGCGTCAGATCAAGGATTCTTAAAACATTACAAGACACAGATTCGACGACACATGCGGCAGGCGCGCCAGGGGTGGGGTAGCGATTGCAACTCGGGAGGCCCTTTTATCCTCCCAGATACAAATCGTGACACCTTTTCAAACAGTTGCTGTAGAGATACATTTCCCTAAACGGATTACAGTATGCAATGTGTACCTTCCTGAAAGAGCCCCCGTCACACAGGGCAACCTGGAAAACCTAGTTCGCCAGCTGCCGAGGCTCTTTATTTTATTAGGGTATTTCAATGCTGACACGCAATGGGGCAGTACTCGATCCCAATGCAATAGAAGAAGACGCCTCCTATCAAATTTCATTAATTCTTCCGACTTGTTTATAATAAACGATAAAGAGAAAACGCGGTTTAATAGTTTCAATGGAGAATATTCCTCTATTGACTTATGTTTATGCTCGACTAACCTGATGACAAGACTGAGTATGAGTGTGCATAACGACCCGTGCGGGAGCGACCACTTCCCTATTTTTATAAAGAAACTAAATGGAATAAACATGAACACTCCGTCACAGGACCATTGGAATATCCGAAAAGCCAACTGGGGGCTCTTTAAAAACACCATAAAATATAACCACGATAACGAGCTTGACGGAGTGAGCAACGCAGAAATACTAAACACTTCTCTTGTAGAAGTCGCAAAGAGCAGCATCCCACGATCCTCCAACAGGGCCCTCCGGACACCCGTACGTTGGTGGAAAGAGGAGTGCCCCTATGCAATGAAAGCACGCAAGAGGGCACTCAGGATCTTCCTGAGACAGAGGGGAATTTATCCTCTTTCCGACGCTTACGAGCCCGAGCTCGGAGAATAGTAACAGAGGCCAAGAGAACTTCTTGGAGAAAATTTGTGTCCCGCATTAATCTTCGCACACCGATCACCCAGGTGTGGAGGAAGATAAGAAGCATCACGGGCACTAGCTGCAAACAGGATATCCCATACCTAAAAATCAATGGATCGGTGGTGACATCGCCGCAAGAAATATTCGAATTGTTTGGTAGAGTATTCGCGAAGACGAGCAGTAACGATAACTACGACGCTCAATTTATTAATGACAGGGAACCGGTAGAATCCAACCGGTTAAACTTCAGCGAAGCACGCCCTACTGCTGCATATAATTAACCTTTAGCCATGCGGGAACTAACATCCGCGATTGCGAACTCAAAAGACACCGCGGCAGGAATAGATGGAATACATAATACCTTTCTTCGAAATACTCCATACGAAACACTTACTGAGATCCTGAATACCCTCAACCAAATCTGGGCCAAAGGCATTTTCCGAGCCCCTGGAGAGAATCTACGGTCATCCCGACTCCCAAGAAGGGAAAAGACATGACCGAACATTCGAGAGGTATAACCTTCTCTCCAATATCCAATGCGGATTCCGAAAAGGCCGCTCTACAGTCGATCACATCTCTCGGGCAGAAAACCTTATCCAGGAAGCTTTCGTTAGACGCTAGCATGTGATAGGTGTCTTCTTCGACATGGAGAAAGCATACGACAGGGTTTGACGTTACAAAATTTTAAAGACGCAACACAGATGGGGTTTCTGGGGCAAACTACCTTTATTTATCCAAAAATTTTTATCCAGTAGATGGAATCCCCCAGGGCTCGGTAATGAGCGTCACACTGTTTGCGATAGCAATTAATGACATCGCAGAATGTCTAACCACACAAACGATGGGATTTCTCTTCGTTGACGATTTTGCAATCCTCTGTCG
>KZ308422.1:137379-171986 GCA_000376725.2 Ladona fulva | reverse complement strand
ATTTTAATTATTGTAAATTCCTTTCAATAGAAATTTGCCTTCGGTGGTGATTATTCAAAATAAAATCTTTTTCGATAATTTTTAATGTCAATATTAAAAAGCAAATGAATATGTTTAAAAATCGTATTTTAAAATATATCGCCACTCAGTGATAATAGTTTGAATTAAATCGTGTGAATTTTCATTCAAGAAAATAGCTTTCCATAGAATTTTGACTTCGGTGCTGATTATATTCAAAATAAAATCTTTTTAAATAATTTTTAATCTCAATGCTAAAATACAAATGGATGTGTTTAAAAATCCTATTTTAAAATATATCGCTATTCAGCGACAGTAGTTTGAATGAAATCGGTTTGATTTTAATTTAAGAAAATAGATTTCAATAGAATGTTGACTTCGTTGGTAATGATTTTCAAAGTAAAACCATTTTACTTTCTATTTTATGTCAATTTCAAAAGCTTATTGATATTTAAAAAAATATAAATGTCCTAATGCTTCCTTAGGTCAGTAGTTTAAATTAAAACCTTAAATTTGAAATAAGAAAATATTACTGATTCGACATTTATCCTTCCTTAATTACCCATAGATTCTCAACGGTAAAATGAAGAGTAATAACTGTGTACCAGAGTCGTTTGATAAGTAAATTTTCATGTGTAGGATGGTATTCAATCCCAGGCAATTCTACTTTTTATAAATTACGTATACAATTCATCATCACTCACGGACTTCCGAGTAATTTGTGGTTTAATTTGAAAGAACTAGTAGGAATAGATAATAGCGATTTTAACTTGAACTGAGGATCTGTTTGAATGTGACGAATTCTGGAAATGAATAGACTTTCTCCTTTTGAGTGTCCTGCTTTAAACGATGCTTCATAAGAATTTAATGAATAACCTTTATAATAACACTGTTTTTTGGGTGGTCAAAAATTTTAAGCAGTAAGATTCGTGCTCCAATTAAAACCGAAAAACCGAAGTCATGGTTCTCCAATTTTAAGTCCTAAAAAGTGAGCAGAGGATTACATGGAATTAAAAAAGAACTTATTGTATATAATACAGTCTGAGCAGAATATTTCTCAGTGTTCCTGGAATTATAAAGTTTTCCGAACCTTGAAGAATGTTTACAAACTGTATATTCAACAGTATCTTGTTTTTGTTCATCAATTGATCTCTCATAATTTACCTCCGAGTAATTAATGATCCTCTGATGTGTGGAAGGAGTTTATTAATCTATATTCCACTGCTACGACCACATTTAATAAATAATCTGGAAATGCGAAACAATCCAGTACCTAGCTCAATTCTTAACTTTCTATTACCTAAGGCAAATAAGTAAACCAAAAATGACGCAGATGTAGCATGGTCTGTGACATAAGCTCTCATCTATGCTGTCAATTTTAAAATAGTCTCGTCTAGTTTAGTGCTTTCAGGTATGTTTTAAGTTCATTAGCCACTGTTAACTTTGGAATTACAGGCAATTTTTGTCTAAAGTCAGTTGCCACCCAACAAAGGTTAAATTTATCCTCTGTCTTGAATTGTCCTTTGTCTAAAGTTTAAAAGTCTTAAAGTCACTGCTGCAGAAATCTTTTTGCTTTTGGTAAGCCATATTCCTTGTTCCTTTTTCAATAATTGATAGACATAACTCGCAAAGGACAATGTTCTATTGTGAATATCTGGTAAATATTAGCGTTGTGATGTGGTTGGATAGCTCTTCATCTTTGATGCTTTAGAATATGAAGGAGAATATCCTCACTCATATTCAATTTATATTTCTTCCATCCATGAAATGGATTCTACATAGCAGATGTCTCAAGAGCATTGCAAAGAGCTATCTTACTGTACTTGGTGATCTTATGTGTGATGCTTATCAAATTCATACGTCCAGTAAATATCCATACAGTAGGCCACACTCTACACATTCTTTACGAAGGTTTTACGGATAAGTCCTTAGACTGTCTTTGCTTTAAATGAGGTTGGACCTTGAACTTCATTCAATAACAAATGCAAGTATGAGAACTCTGAGAACGAGGGAGATATGGTATAGACACGCCCCAAAGCTGAACATGATATTACTTGTTTATCTTACGCAATATATTTCTTCATTTAGTCCCCCGAATCTTATTTATGCATTCCACGTTATATGACTTGGCACATCCTAATATTAAATTGATAAAGTACATCCGCTGCGTATGGCAGTGGGTTTATTAATACCTCACCTAATCGTCTCTTTAGTTTAAAATTCGTCAATTCAATTTACACCCCGCGCATATTTTATAACTTATTTGGGCACCTTCCGAAAAGCCAGATAGCTCTAATTTGATATTTAAATAACATTCATGACTATAATGGTGCTCAAAGTTACTCGCTTCCATTTTGGTCCATATTTCTATACCACGGCAGACTAAACATCCCCCCATATACGTTCTGAAGAATATTGGAATCAAATATTTAAGTACTACCTCCTAAAAACCTTAAGGATATNAACTGGCGCGAGAACATTATTTATTTAAAGAATAAATGTTTTAAGATTTTAAATATTTTAAGATTTCTAAGCAAATCCACGGGCGGATCGTAGCACCATGCTTCTGTTATACCGGGCATTGGTAAGATCTCGATTGGACTATGGTTGTGCCATCTACTCCTCCGCACGAGAGTCGCTTCTAAGGTTTTTATCCACCGTCCATAACACCGGACTTCGGATAGCAACTGGCGCTTACCGGACATCCCCAATTCTTAGCATATACGCTGATGCTGGAGAACCACCTCTGGCAATCCCACGCAACAATTTGATATGCAGCTATGCCACGAAAATCCTATCGATTTTATTATCGAAAATCATATACGACATGATCTCCAACCAACAGCGTTTAGAACTTTTTAATCAAAAGGCCAAGGCTACGCGACCGATGAATGTTCGTTTTAATCGTCGTGAAAATAAACCAAGCTGTGGAACTTACAAAGTTTTATTTTACTTCTTCGATGTCATGGCGTTCCACCAAGTTAAGCCTCAACATATTAATTTTATGGTTAAATGAGATCATGAAAAGATGTGCATAGAATAAGGAATTGAATAAGGAAACCACACATTCCTCTGTGAATGTAATTCTATTCAAAAGAATTTATCCACTCAAAGAATATAGATTATTCATAAAAAGGTCAGGAAAATTTTCATAATTATTATAATGTTATAGCTAGAGTTATTTAACGAATGCTCTTCCTGCTGGTATATTAAGAAAAGACACCGACACTGCAGTTATTTACTCTCAAGCTGTTAAAGCAGGATGTGCATGGCATTTCTGCGTCATATTGGTGGTCATGTGGTACCAATATTCCGGTTTCGTTGTCTTCCCCCTGAAAGTAAAGACGTGTTGGGAATGATGCTACAACTTAACCGTTTCGATGAGATTTTAAAATGATATACGTTAAAGTGTATTAATCTAAGATCAGAATAGTTAACCCAATTTTCTTATAGAAATGCTATTAAGATGAAAAATGCACAGGAATGTAGCACTATAGAGTAATCTTAAGATCATATATATTATAAGATTAATCTATGGTATGACTAAGAGTATTAATAGGCTTCGAAATAAATCCTCTTAGATAAGGAAACAGAATTAGAATTAAATTAAATGAAGCAGTAATATATGAGTAAGAGGATTAATAGGCTTCGAAATAAATCCTCTTAGATAAGGAAACAGAATTAGAATTAAATTAAATGAAGCAGTAATATATGAGTAAGAGGATTAATAGGCTTCGAAATAAACCCTCTTAGATAAGATTATCGCCAATGAAAATCCCACTCTTAAATATCCCCTTAACACAGGTAATTAATACGTTTTAAGACGCGAGAGTAATTCAATTATTTGCAATGTCTCTGGAAATTAAGTATTTTCTTTAGGAAATACCTTTAAAATTCTTCGGTTGTGGTTTAATGTTAACTGAAAATATATGCAGATGTAAATATCCTTTACGTTTTTTCGAAAACATGCCAAATAATGAGCCTAAGTTATTGTCAGAACATCAGGGAGTGTAGCAAAGAGCCCGTCATTTACTGAATCTGAAATGAGCGAGAGAAGAGGGAAACTATTAAAGAGTTCTTCCGAAAAGACATTTAACGTCAGTTTCCCCATCGTTTGAATATATTGAGCGGATTATCAAAAGTTCGTTAAGGGCATTTTCCTTTAAAAGAGAATATTGAAATTCACGATACCATTGTAAGATATGGATTACGATCGTCACGGTGTTCTCATCTCCCGTGTACATCAAATGCTGGTTACGTCATAGGGGCTGGAAGACAGGGCTACCGAATTTATAATGTCGGATCACTATGAACGACCAATGACAAGCATGGAAATCGCTTAAAGCGGATGATTTGAACTTGAAATAAATGTTTTCGTTTTTCTTCAGACGATATCGCACGGTTTGGGTAGGAAAAGGATATAGAATGAAAAGCAAAATATTTTTCATATATATATTTTTGGAAAATGGATGCACAGCATGTATTACAACATCAATAATTCACAAAATGAACACATAAACATAGCAGTATTTCCTTTGAAACAGTAATGGAATCAACCAACTGCTATCAAACATAATTAAGCAAAGGAAAATAAGTCTGTTAGAGAACGCTATGGAAAATATATCACAATGCACTCAAAAAGAGCAGAATCATTTCAGATTGGTGAGGGAAGCCTAATCATCATGCAATAGGATTTTTAAACATGCCCATATGATATTGGCGAGGGAAGCTTAAACATCGTGCAGATGAGCCTCGAAAAACAAGGACCCTTCATCCCACACTTATACATATTAGATCTAGAAATTCTAAATCCTCTATTCATTCAATATGCCACATACATGCTAATAGTTAATGGGTTTATATAACAAGATTAATAGTAGACGCTTGACGGAAATAACCATATAGACTCTATTTACAAGTGTAGTAGTATAATCACCAGTGCTTTAACTATTGAGCTTATTTTGCTTGTGGGCCCCGCTGGGAACTTAACCCCTGTATGATTTCACCAGATTAGAATACAATAACCAGTTGGAGATGTGATAGCATAAAAACCGTTTACGAATTAATATTTTCATATAAACTCACTCCCACCAGGTTATGCACAAATATACAGAGACTAATTTATAAAACAATAATAACATTAATTTTAACTAGTAACTATATATACATGCAGATTCCTATAACTAAATGTATAAAACTTAATTAATCCTACAAATATACAAGCTAACTATTAATTAATAATACAAAACATAATTGCTACCTGTCAAGCGCCTACAATAATACAAAAGAACTACCTCGCCTACACCTTCGCAGTTCTTTCCCTTATTTCAGTAAAGCCATGAGAAGATTAAAAAAACCGCCCTACCCCCTGCTGCTAATGCTCTTTCCTGCCTTGTTCTCCACAAAGTACCCCTGCAGAAGACTCAATGCCTTCCGGTCACAATATAAAAACTGTTTCGACGGAAAGCAATCACTGGGAGCCTTTGGTTTTCTTCAAATTTCACCCACTGCTGAATCCTAAAATAAAAGAAAAGAGTAAGGACATCAGGAGAGGCAGATGTCTAAAATTACAGATGTAGTTCTAATTGCCCTTTAATATAGCTAGGTTAATCAGTACAAAGTAATTGTCAATCACAACATATCACGTTCAATATATAGAATCAGTATACACATGGGTAACATTGTAGAAAGAATAGACTCTCTAAAATAATAACGAATTCAGCTATGTGAATCTTTACATTGAACTACATGAAGAGACTACTGGAGAACTTTTTCATTTTGAAGAAATTTTTCATAAATTATGTATTGTAAGTCATTGGAATGGTACCATAGAGACGTTAAAAAGATGATATTAAAAGAATCGGGAATGTTTCATCAATTTCCGTAATTATTTTATATCTTAATGAAAATCTCCTTTGACTCAGCTGAAATGAATGCTTGCAGAAAATACTGAAAACTTTTGCACACAATGTATGATAACAATGATAACATTACACTAATGAAATTGCTTACGTTTTTGATCCCTTGGGAATCTATTCAAGGTCACTGAAGAACCTTCGTACTGCTTCACCTTGCATAACATGGTGCATCATCAAACTTTTTCTAAAAAAATAAACATTATAATTTCATAATGACCTTTCTGAAATGATGTGCATAATCACAAGCGATAAAACGGTAATTGTTACTAATGTGTCTCTGGGCATTTGTATCATTCAAATTACCCAGTAAGCATGGCATCCCTCGTTAGGTATTGCATAATTTCTGTTAACTAGTCGTAGAACATAGAGTTTTGCCCGCGTGCCGCCGATTGGCATATGGCAGGGGACTCTGTTTTTTTTTCAAAATGTATGCATTTTTTTATGTACATATTTCCTAAATATCCCTGGGTTCGACGCTAGGACTTCAAAAAATTGTATTCTATCTACACTCTGCTACTGCCATAAATATTCAATTCCGGTCACCTTCTGTGAATCCAAATGGCTATAATTTGATATGTGAATACCATTCATGACTACATTTCTTGATTTGAGCACGAAATTTAGTCATAAATTTTATTCGCAGTATACATATAATAATAACTATTATAGTACCACCTCCATGTTGGCCCATTGTTCGATGACAAGGACATAAGCATCACTATATATACATGTGACGGCTTTTTAATATATATTTTAAGCTGTATTTCCGTAAGTTATCGTGACTATGCAAAGTATGCGACTATGTAGAAAGTTTGTTTCCCAATTGCACCACGGCTCAATTAATCAACATTAAGTCATGACGTTTTCAACATCATCATACTATTCCCATTTAGGAGTCGATTTCTGGAACTGACGATAGAAATATGTGCATATTGATTTCTTATAAAATTTCTTCCAAATGAAATTTATTTCAACTCGTACGAGGTTTTTCTACATTTTATATGACAATAAAATGTATTTAATCTTCTCCACAATCTGTAACAACTAGAAGTAACTTCATTTCGAGTATTTCTTCATATATTCTTGATTTTCATGATTCATGAAAAACTACTTATTTTATCGCTCCTACATTATATATCCTTAAGGTTTTTAGGAGGTAGTACTTAAATATTTGTTTCCAATATTCTTCAGAACTTATATGGGGGTATGTTTAATCTGCCCTGGTATAGAACTATGGACCAAAATGGAAGCGGGTAACTTTGAGCACGAATATAAACATGAATGTTATTCACATATCAAATTAGAGATATCTGGATTGTATAATCTGTCATGGTATGGAACTATGGACCATAATGGAAGCGGGTAACTTTTAGTACCAATAATGTCATTCACATATCAAATTAGAGCTCTCTGGCTTCTCGGAATATCCCCAAATAAGTTATAAAATATCCCCGGGGTGTAAATTGAATAGACGAATTTTAAATTAAATAGACGACTGGGTAAG
This sequence comes from Ladona fulva, assembly GCA_000376725.2. Lineage (NCBI taxonomy): Eukaryota > Metazoa > Arthropoda > Insecta > Odonata > Libellulidae > Ladona > Ladona fulva. The sequence goes on along the minus strand of KZ308422.1, from coordinate 164,546 downwards.
GTATTAATACACCACCTACCATACGCAGGATTGATATAAAATTAAATTTCTGTAAACAACGTAATAATTGGCAGTACTAATTGGTCACGGTATAAGAGTAAAAAATAATATCTAATTTACAAAGAAGTAAATAGCCTTACACAAAAAATGGGTATCATTTGGTAGCTTCGGCTCAGCCTTTTGATTCGCTTGAAATGAGATTTGACTTTCGCGCGGGTAAAATACGCGGGAAAAGTAATTTCCCTTTTCTTTAACCTTGCACTTTAACTTTCTTTAACCGTTTATTTCCCGCTCATTCGTGCAGATCAGTGAACGTGCTTCTCGTGTGTTACAAGTCGTCTGTGCAATTCTGCCTTTGGGAATGTGGAATATCGTTTGAAACCATACATAGATTCCTCAAATTACTTTTACGTTATTAACATATTGAGTATAATTGCAAATTGTAAGGATGTATAAGGAATACTTTTCATAGACTTAGTAGTTGTGACTCTTCGTTTGATGGTTTCGGTACACCGGAATTCGCGCGAATTCTTTACACATGAAAATTTCTCAGCTGTGTTTTTACTTCTGAGAATTTCTCTCGTGTTCATTCCTTTTGTAGATATCGAATCTGGCAGTGTAATTTACGCTGATTTCCTTTTATGAACATTAATTGCAGCCCTGTGTGCCATGGAAAGCCTTCCTCCAAATATTGCAACGTTGTCAGAGGAACTTCTGCGCCCGATGGCATTGCGACGAGAGAGAAGAATTTCTCTACTGAGGGAAACGGGGAATTTTTGGCTGCAATTCGAAGGTAGAATATCAGCGGTGGGCTTTTGCAGAAGGTCTTTTCAAGGACGACCCAGCATTTGCCGCCTTGCTTCCCTCCTGGTAGCCGAGATGAGGCAAAATAAAGAAGTAATACTTCAGTGTATTGAGTGTTGTAAGAGTGTTTATGTCGGTAAAGTATTTTTTAAGTGTGTGCAATTTGGAGAGTTAATAGTGATAAGTGTGTATAAGTGAATGAATCAAGATATTTCAAGACGGAACTGCTTGGATAACCTCTATCAAGGTATGCTCATATTGGATACTTCTTCATATACTCATGTGATTGGCATAAGTTTTTTTTAGTAGAAGCAATAGCAGATATCCAGAGTCCACATCTATTAATGGGCGGATTAGCGCATCACTTTTAAGGCGCATACGAATGGAAAGAGACAATATACTGAGTGTGCCACAATCTTTGCCATGCATTACTATCCCTTCTTATCTCCTTGAGCCTTAGGCGGATCTAGCAATTGATCAAGCGTTGGGTATTTTGGTATACTTTATAAATACTATTCTTAGCTTCATACATTGTATTAAACAACGCCTATAGAATTATTGTACTTAGGAATTTTACGCGTTGAAGCTTTCATGCAGGGCATTCAGCTTAAAGTTACCTGCCTGTTTTTAAAATTCAATTGGATTTGTTTAACCACTAATGAAGATAATTATTAGTAAGGTAAATTCCAGGTCATAAAACCCACCCGCCGCTGAGCCAATGGTCCCCAATACTAATGTCGAATTAAATCTTAAATACCATAATCAAGACATGAATAGTTACCTTAGGAAAGCAATCTAATATCGCAAACAGATAATTTGGAGGTTTTACAAGATCACAAACCTAAAGAATATATGATAAAATAAAGTAAGAACGAGTTCTTACAGATTCTGCAGTACATTTAAAACGGAATTGTTATATAAAATTGAGAAAACTCGTCGCACGACTTGATATCGAGTTTCATAGGGAAGACATTTCATAAAAATTCTATACACATACTTGTATTGTGAAAAAAGAATTCGAATGCTAATTGGGAGGATACTTTCATTATGTTATACATTTTGCATTCGTAAGCAGTACATTGGTCTCAATTTGAGGTAATTATGATTCACCTCTATAAAAATTGACTAATCTTGTAAACAATTATTTGCAAAATAAACTTATATAAAAATATGTACAGTTTCGCGGAATATTTTTCAAGTTAGGACATAAGTAAATTACGTCTTTTTTACACCGTGTAGACATAAGAAGTTCGACTTTTAAGTTAAGAAAATAGTGTTGAATAAAATTTGACTTCGTCACCTCGGATTCAAAATAATTACTCTCTTCATTATTTTTTGAGTTAACACAAAATACCTAATAGATAATTTTAAAAATCTACATTTAATTAATATCGCTTCCAGGAATGAATAGATTAAATTAAATAGTTTTAATTTTAATTTAAGTAAATAGCGTTCAATAGAATGTTGACTTCGTTGGTGATTATACTCAAAATAAAATCTTTTTAAATAATTTTTAATGTCAATGCTAAAAATCATATGGGCATGTTTAAAAATCCTATTTTAAAATATATGGCTACTCAGTGACAATAGTTTGAATTGAATCGTTTAAATTTTAATTCAAGAAAATAGCTTTCAATAGAATTTTGACTTCGGTGGTGATTATATTCAAAATAAAATCCTTTTAAATAATTTTTAATGTCAATGCTAAAAATCATAAGGGCATGTTTAAAAATCCTATTTTAAAATATATCGCTACTCGGTGACAATAGTTAGAATTAAATCGTTTTGATTTAATTTAAGAAGGTAGCTTTCTATAGAATATTGACTTCGTTGGTAATGATATACCTTTTATTTTTTTCTTTTATTTATTTCAAAGTAAAATCTTTTCACTTGCTGTATTATGTCAATTTCAAAAGCTAATTGATATTTAAGAAAATTTTGATGTCCTAATGTTTCCGTATGTCAATAGTTTGAATTAAAACCATAAATTTGAAATAAGAAAATAGTACTGCTTCGACTTTTATCCTTCCTTAATTACCCATAGATTCTCAACGGTAAAATGAAGAGTAATAAATAAATGTGTACCAGAGTCGTTTCATACGTTCATTTACATGTGTATGATTTAATCATGGCAATTCTACTTTCTATACATTACATATACAAATAATCATCACTCACAGACTTCCGAGAAATTTGTGGTTTAATTTTAAATAACTAGCTGAATTGGGAAGTGCGATTTTAATTTGAACTGAGGATCTGTTTGAATGAGACGAATTCTGGAAATGAATAGACTTTTGTTTATCCTGCATTAAACGATGCTTCATAAGAACTTAATGAATTACATTTATAATTACACTGCTTTTTGGGGGTCAGAATTTCTAAGCAATAAGATTCGTGCTCCAATTAAAACTGAAAATTCGAAGTCATTGTTCTCCAATTTCAAGTCCTAAGGAGTGAGCAGAATATTTGGAGGAATTAAAAAAACATATCGGATATAATACAGTCTGAGCAGAGTCTATCTCAGTGTTTTTGGAATTATAAACTTTGCTGAACCAGGAAGAATGTTTACAAACTGTATAATACACAGTTTCTTGATTTTAGTCATCAATTGATCTCTCGTAATTTTACCTCAAAGTAATTCATGATACTCTGATATGTGGAAGGAGTTTAATATTCGATATTCCACTGCTACGACCATATTTAATAAATGATCTGGAAATGACAAATTATCCAGTACCTGACTCGACCCTGAACTTTCCATTACCTAAGGTAAATAAGTGATCCAAAAACGACGCAGATGAAGCATGGTCTGTGACATAAGCTCTCATCTACGCTGTCAATTTTAAAATAGTCTCGTCTGGTTTAGTGATTTCAGGCATGTTTTAAGTTCATTAGCCTCTGTTAACTTCGGAATTGCAGGCAATGTTCGTCTAAATTCAGTTGCCACCCATAAAAAGGTTAAATTGTAATAATCTGTCTTGAATTGTCCTTTGTCTAAAATTTAAAACTCTTAAAGTCACTGCTGCGAAAATCTTTTTTCTATTGGTAAGCCATATACCTAGTTTCTTTTTCAATAATTCATAGACAGATCACGCAAGAGACAACGTTCTATTGTGAATATCTGGTAAATAATAGCGATATGATATGGTTGCATAGCTCTTCATCATTGATGCTTTTGAATCTGAAGGAGAAAATCCTCACTCATATTGAATTTATATTTCTTCCATCCATGAAGTGGATTCGACATAGCAGATGTTTCAACAGCATTGGAAAGAGGTATCTTACTGTACTTGGGGACCTTATGTGTGATGCTTTATTCGAAATAGAACACAGAGAATAAAAGTTGGAAATATGATGGTTTAAAAGGTTGTCCATAACAGATATGTGAGCCAATACACCTATCGCACTGTAATTCAGTTTCCCTTGTTATAGTTGAAATCTACAACTCTCTTCAATAATTTACCGAACGTGAATGAACCTTTCCTGTTAAGGTGTAACCCATCCCTTCCCAAATCTGCTTCACTTAACCAACAGTTTGGATCCATAAACACGACATTTTGCCTACTTCACACCTAATCTAAGCACTCATTACCTTTTCTAATGAAACCAAACGGCACGTCCCTTCTTCTTATGATCCCACTTATTACTATTTTTGCCTTTTTAAANGGCGGAGAAGTTCCTCTGACAACGTTGCATTATTTGGAGGAATGCTTTCCATGGCACACAGGGCTGCAATTAATGTTCATAAAAGGAAATCAGCGTAAATTACACTGCCAGATTCGATATCTACAAAAGGAATGAACACGAGAGAAATTCTCAGAAGTAAAAACACAGCTGAGAAATTTTCATGTGTAAAGAATTCGCGCGAATTCCGGTGTACCGAAACCATCAAACGAAGAGTCACAACTACTAAGTCTATGAAAAGTATTCCTTATACATCCTTACAATTTGCAATTATACTCAATATGTTAATAACGTAAAAGTAATTTGAGGAATCTATGTATGGTTTCAAACGATATTCCACATTCCCAAAGGCAGAATTGCACAGACGACTTGTAACACACGAGAAGCACGTTCACTGATCTGCACGAATGAGCGGGAAATAAACGGTTAAAGAAAGTTAAAGTGCAAGGTTAAAGAAAAGGGAAATTACTTTTCCCGCGTATTTTACCCGCGCGAAAGTCAAATCTCATTTCAAGCGAATCAAAAGGCTGAGCCGAAGCTACCAAATGATACCCATTTTTTGTGTAAGGCTATTTACTTCTTTGTAAATTAGATATTATTTTTTACTCTTATACCGTGACCAATTAGTACTGCCAATTATTACGTTGTTTACAGAAATTTAATTTTATATCAATCCTGCGTATGGTAGGTGGTGTATTAATACCTTACCCAGTCGTCTATTTAATTTAAAATTCGTCTATTCAATTTACACCCCGGGGATATTTTATAACTTATTTGGGGATATTCCGAGAAGCCAGAGAGCTCTAATTTGATATGTGAATAACATTCATGTTTATATTCGTGCTCAAAGTTACCCGCTTCCATTTTGGTCCATAGTTCTATACCAGGGCAGATTAAACATACCCCCATATAAGTTCTGAAGAATATTGGAAACAAATATTTAAGTACTACCTCCTAAAAACCTTAAGGATATATAATGTAGGAGCGATAAAATAAGTAGTTTTTCATGAATCATGAAAATCAAGAATATATGAAGAAATACTCGAAATGAAGTTACTTCTAGTTGTTACAGATTGTGGAGAAGATTAAAAACATTTTATTGTCATATAAAATGTAGAAAAACCTCGTACGAGTTGAAATAAATTTCATTTGGAAGAAATTTTATAAGAAATCAATATGCACATATTTCTATCGTCAGTTCCAGAAATAGGCTCCTAAATGGGAATAATAATTGAGCCGTGGTGCAATTGGGAAATAAACTTTCTACATAGTCGCATACTTTGCATAGTCACGATAACTTACGGAAATACAGCTTAAAATATATATTAAAAAGCCGTCACATGTATATATAGTGATGCTTATGTCCTTGTCATCGAACAATGGGCCAACATGGAGGTGGTACTATAATAGTTATTATTATATGTATACTGCGAATAAAATTTATGACTAAATTTCGTGCTCAAATCAAGAAATGTAGTCATGAATGGTATTCACATATCAAATTATAGCCATTTGGATTCACAGAAGGTGACCGGAATTGAATATTTATGGCAGTAGCAGAGTGTAGATAGAATACAATTTTTTGAAGTCCTAGCGTCGAACCCAGGGATATTTAGGAAATATGTACATAAAAAAATGCATACATTTTGAAAAAAAACAGAGTCCCCTGCCATATGCCAATCGGCGGCACGCGGGCAAAACTCTATGTTCTACGACTAGTTAACAGAAATTATGCAATACCTAACGAGGGATGCCATGCTTACTGGGTAATTTGAATGATACAAATACCCAGAGACACATTAGTAACAATTACCGTTTTATCGCTTGTGATTATGCACATCATTTCAGAAAGGTCATTATGAAATTATAATGTTTATTTTTTTAGAAAAAGTTTGATGATGCACCATGTTATGCAAGGTGAAGCAGTACGAAGGTTCTTCAGTGACCTTGAATAGATTCCCAAGGTATCAAAAACGTAAGCAATTTCATTAGTGTAATGTCATCATTGTTATCATACATTGTGTGTAAACGCTTTCAGTATTGTGTACAAAAATTTTCAATAATAAGACTGCCGAATAGGCAACGCGACAGAATACTTGGTGACCGTGGCGCTCAGTCGGGATCGAAAAAGCCATCGCAATCCCAGGGTAGCAGGTGAATCGAAACATTTTTTTCGCATTCTATATTCAGAAACCTTAGACATTGACTTGGTATAGGAGACTTTGTAGTTTATCGCCGTTTTCCTAGTTACTTTCCTCGCTTTATCTCAAAAATTGGCCGAACAAGGTGTCAGCCATTTTGTTGCGTAAAATAAGCAGAGGTCCATATTGAGCACAAAACTATAACGAATCAAAAGATCAGAAACCGTGCTAAAGCATGGCATAATCGGTTTTTCCATCAGTTTCCTTTAATCACGTCTGCATCGCAGCACACTTGAAGGTTTTTCAGAAAAATCCGAGAACATTCTTTTCTGTGAAAATTTCCCAATTTTGACACCCTTATGTTTTGACGCGCACAAATAACGAAAAATAAAAGGAGGAACAACAAAATTCAATCTTTTCTGAATACCTATGCGAAGTTTCACGTTCCTCACTCTAAAAAACCATTTTTGGACTCTTGGCCAGCTTTCTTCGATTCTAGCCCACTGTGCGTCGTCTGCATAATAGGCAGTGATAACATTATACCCGTGATTTGTAGGGGCATCCGCACAAAATACGTTAAATAGTACAGGCACCCAAATATTTCCTTGTGGAACGCCGGCTTGGATTGGACGATCACTTAAAAAAGCGCCGCAGTGTTCAACATAGAAGGATCGCCCTCGTAGATAGGACCCCACGAGCTCTCTAATCCATAGTGGAAACTGCAAACGATGGAGTTTATGGAGTAATCCGTCATGCCACGTTCTGTCAAATGCTTTTGCAACATCAAAAAAGGCTGCCGCAACGGGGCCTCGGACGTTAATTTGACTGGTGATGAATTCGAGGACTCTAAGCAATTGATGAGTCGTGGCATTTTCTCGTCGGAATCCGTACTTCCCGAGACCAACAAGTAGTGAAATCGGGTGGTAGTTGCTGAGAGAGGATGGGGTCTTGCCTGGCTTGAGCACTGGGACAATTTTAGCACGCTTCCAGGGCGTAGGAAAATGGCTGATTTGGATGATGGCGTTGATAATGGTGACTATCCACATGATTGCAACTGCTGGTAGTCGCTTAAGGACCTCATTTTCTAAGCCATCTGGTCCTGGCGACACCAACTTACTGCAGCACATAAAATGCTGCAGAATGAATATATGTTCGACTATGCTTATCTTACTTTTTACAAAGCATTTCTGTGTTTGTGAATACATCTTCCAAACTTATTCCGACTGCAATTTTCGCAAGATATTCTCAAAATACTAAGGCCAATAGGCGGGGGGTCGTTCCAGCGCCCTCTTCAGACGGGACTGCTAAGTATGACAATTAAACTGAAGTTTTGAACGTTTACGAAGCAACTGTCGAGCGAACTGATTATCAGGGTATTATTTTCTCACCCTTCCCCACACTCCTCTTAACATTCTTCCCTTTGGCTCTGATTTACACCTATACCTGCACTTTTCAAGACGGTTGAGTGGCACGATTGCTCCTCGCGGACCACGAGCTTTCCTCCGAATTGTCTTTAAATCTAGGTTTCCACGGGGTCGAGTGCACGACCAGTTGCTCAACTTGCTTGCACGACTAGCAAGTACGCTGTGGTCGCGTAGGAGCTAGTTCACACGAAATTATCTCAACATTACTTACTCAGTCGAGCAAAAATGTAGTGACATTTTAGCCTTAGCTACCCCGTTACTTAAAATGTAAGAAAAATAGGCGTTTCGGTTCGGCAATGAATTAAAAGGAGAATAGTATGTCGAGCCTCCAATAATTTATGGAAAGAGCTATGAACAGAAGACTTCGCGGGTCATAATAACTTCATCTGCTCATGCTCCAGACTTCTTACTGAAACCATTGTTTTTCTTTCTTGACTGTATGTTGACCTCAAGTACTTAATGTTTTGTACTATTTTGCGAGGTCCAAAACCCTCGATGTTTATTATTAATTATATTGATTATTATTTCAGCTGAAATTTCTTTCAGTGGCGTATCGCGGTCTTTCTAGTACATGGGCGAATTTATATTCCAAAGACATTCCATTCCACGATACAGTTCGACTAACTGCATCATTTGGATGTAATTCATTTTATAAATAGACATGTCTAGTTGCATTGTCAAGATGCATCTTGCCTTCTTCGATGCGTGCAAGCTACTCGTCCGACTCGGGCGTGTACACTCCGACCTGACGGAGACATGACTCGCCCCGCGAGGAGTCTTATACGTCTTATACGACTGGTAGTAGCTCGACCGCTGGTTTTCACATGGTCGAAAAGACGACCGAAGCATTCGATAGTGTGCACTCGAACCCGTGAAAATCCGGCTTTTTCTAAGACATGCATTCTTGCCAGCGCGATTGAATGGTACCCAAGCCAATTAAAACTGTGCGTATACGCCAGTGAATATATTCACTGGAATGATGATAATTATCTCTTCTCTGATATTTGGCAGAAATTCCACATTCTTCGTGCATTAGTCTACCGCATAATGGAAGATGCGGAATGCCTGGAGAATGTCCTAAGAGCCATTCTTTTGAAATTTCTCAGTTAAAGATAGCTTTTCAATTACTCCTAAAAATGTTATCTGCCTGGCTTTCACCAGCTACTCTTTCAGTGCCGTGACCTCCTTCTCCTTAGCATTTCGATTATTAAAAGAACCCACTAGTAAAATGCCGTCCCTCCACTATTCTCCATAAATTCCACCAACTCAATTTTGTGTATTTTAGACGGAGGCTATTCTGAAATCCTGAGTACTCACTCCATTCTTAAGTCAAATTACAAGAGGTTTACTTGCTCCTGTTGCACCCACGGCTGCTCATTCGTGTTGCGTTCACCAGTTTTGGCTACTCCCAACTAATCTCACGCAGGTACGTCCTCCCAAATTCGATTAATCAGTGAGAGTATTATTGAGAATAACGTAGCGCTACTTTCAATGAAAACCGAAAAATATCAATCAAATTCTAATCTCAATTCTCTTAAAATTCAATTATCGTGACACTTCCCTTCAACAGTGGAAGTTTTTTTAGCTTAAAGGACTAAATACGATCATTTTCCATAGCTACAATCTGCGGGTGACGATTTTGTGGGACGTAATTTTCTATTATATACGCCTTCTCTTGCATTCGTTTACATAAATCTATCCAAATCGATCTCGGGATTTGAAGGCAATTCGACACTCTTTGATTAATGATGGAAGGTTGCTGATTTTTATTGGTCCAAGCGCTTTCTGTTGAAGATGAAAGTTCCTCCTGAGGTAAGGTGTAACTCTACAATCAATTATATTACCCAGCTGATTGTTAAAATTTTCCACATCATTAGTTTAAGAGTCATCCAATTGTGCCTTGCTGATGCACTGTCAATTTGGAAAAGGAAAATTTGGCTACATTATCCATTGGACTTGGATCCAAGTCATTCACAAAATCAGTTTAAGATCCACAATTAATTGAAAACTGTTTTCAATTTTGAAGGATTTTCCATTTCCATCCTATATTTCACTGAATTGTCAACGTCCATTTTAGCTTTCTGCATCAAATTTTCTGAAATATTTCTTTTCTCTAACATAACACTATCAATGGACTATAATTTGTAAGAATAGTCAGAATTGACTTAGAAATTTGAAAATTACAGCATGCCTCTTTAATACAGATAGTGCCCAACACTTGCCAATTTCCACATCATTATCTGTGCAGGAGGATTTAGCGTCATGCAAGCTAGGTGCACTGAAGCATTGCACATTATAATTTTTGTCTTAGAATATTGGAAATTAAGTATATCTCTCAATTTCAAAACTTTGTTAAATAGGCAATTACTCAATTCTAACTTTATCCCTATCTGTGCTGTGGTAGGATTGTGAGAATCATGTGATCTGCAGTTCTATTAATTGAAAGTTAAGAAATCAAACTTGTGGATTGATAGAGGGCTTACCACAATGAAGACTAGAGAAACGACATTTCAGACTTATGGATGCTTCAAGAAGAATCTTTTTGAAATACCATTTGTGAATTTGCGTGTCTGGACTAAGTATGAAGCCTGCCCTGAATATTTTAGTAACCAGGTTGAGATCAGCCTGAATCATTAACTCAAATTTCACATACTATATTCAAGTAATTAAGACTATAATGCTTTTTCATTCATTAATATTTTTCGTCATGCTATCAGTCAAAGACCCTTGCAAAATCAACTGCCTTGCAACTTCTAATTCCAGTCTTAATTATCTTGCAGAATTCATTCATCTCACCCAGTCTAAAGAGTTCATAAACGTTATGAAATTTGCCTGAGAATGAAATTAGTGACACACCCTCTTTCATTTATTATAAAAGAGGAATCTTTCATTTGGAATATTCTTTCATATGCCCTATTCACTCATATTCTATCATAAATGCTTTGTAGTTTCTCGGCTATGAGAAGTGATGTTTGAAATGTTGAGCCATTAGTACACCAGTTTACAAAATTTTAACAGTGGGTGAGGAGGTAAATGTTTCCAAAGAATAACTAGTTCATCAAATTTCTATTTGATACTGATTCATAAAATGTAGTACTAGCAAAATACCAATAAAAGATAAAAAAATCACTCAACTGTGTAATGCATTCGCTCAATGTACTGCAAATAAAACTCAAGCACAGAATTAATGTTGAATCAATAGATCTAAAAATAACATGAGAACTTCGGATGAACAACCATTTTTCATTGAATGCAAGAAATTTTTTTTTCATTCTACTAAGAATCAGGCACCTCAAGGCAAAGAATTTTTGGACTCGCCAGAATATCACGTAATATGATATAGAAAAAAACTTAAATATCTTTAATACAAAGTAATGAAAAGTTCTCTTTAAGACTTATTATTGACAAATTTCTTGGCACCCTAATCTTTAAACATCTAGTAAGTGTAATTTCATTCTCTGTAGATTTAATTCCTTGAACTGTGACCAAAATGCAGTACCCCAGGTCTCAGCACCCTCAGACTTTTATCGAGGTTCAAAAAGATATAAAAGCAGAACTGATAAAATATTTTTACTTAATCGTGAGACATGAACTCAAGTTACAAAGGAAAATGAACATATTAATAGTAGCTGAAATGTGGATCTGATGAAAATATATCGAAAGTATTCTGCCACAAATAATTCTAAAGAGGATGTGATAAACTACATTAAAGGAAAAGAGAGCCTCATTGGATGCTGGAGGAAGACAAAATTAATTTGTATGGCATACTGAGTAGTAAAAATTATTTTTGAGTGAAAATTCCATGCAAAGAATACTAAAACGCAACCAAAAGTTTCTGTGCTGCAGAATTTTACAAACCAAAGGAATTTTAAATCTCTTGAAAAGTAAAGAACTACTACCGTATTTTCTGGTAGATAACCCATGTGTTATCTATATAAAAATAGAAAAATGATAAAAATAATAGTGTGGATATAATAATAATGGAAAATCTCGTTTCATTGAATATCTTGAATATTGAACTCGGATACAAATGACTAAACAACACACGTCATATATCATGGGAGTCACGGAGTATATACTCACATACTAGGGCAATTTTATTTCAACCTACATATTGTAATTGTTAATGTAATCAAATAATTCCATTCAAAATACAAGAGTTATTATCAAAAATATTACAGTAGTGAAAAAACATTATCGTCAACGTAATAACAATTTTGAAATGTGTGTTATCAATGCATTTATCACAGAAGAAATTTTTGAAATGCATGTTATCTATACATTATCACAGTGAAGAGATTTTTAAAATGCGTGTTATCTATACATTATCACAGTGAAGAGATTTTTAAAATGCGTGTTATCTATACATTATCACAGTGAAGAGATTTTTAAAATGCATGTTATCTAGTAGGTGTGTGTTATTTACCAGAAAATACAGTAGTAAGAAGGGATAGCCTAAAGTAGTTGGAACAAGACAGCATAAGAAAATTAACAAGGGCCTGATGATGATACAAGTGTAATGAAACCAAGGTTGCATTAAAGTCTTTTTAGTGGAATTGCACAAAGTGTCTAGTCTTATTTCTGACAAGGAAACTCCTTTCTTTACATGATTAAACTTCTGGTTTGAGCAAGCAGAAAAAATGTCTTGATCTTGATCCTACAATTTTGTTTGATTTAATTTGCCCTCTAAACAAACAAATATTTTATAACCAAATGACACTTGTATAGTCACAACAAAAAATTTTGTAATTTGTAAATGACCTATTGTATTGACTGGGTTATTATCATAGCTTTTGTAATGTATTGACATGATACGTATAGTAAAATAGCTTTCTCTATGTAGACTTGCTGTAGTCACTGCCTTCAAATCCTCTGCTGTTCAGAGCATAGATTATTTCATGAAATGAGGAGACATGGTTCTCACAAGAGGTATTTTGAAACTCCTGGCAGTAGAACCCCTTACAACTTCAAACAGCAGCAGATCCTTACTGAAAAAAGAGCAAATCTAAAGAGAAAACGAACATCTATCCTTCCAAACGTTAAGGAATCATCCACCCATGATGACCAAATGAGGTAAGTATAATCACTATTTGATTATTCTCTCAAGTCTTCAATCATATTTCCTCCTTATTTATTTATACTTTTTCAGAAATCTCACTGATGAATCTCTGGCATGTGAGCTATTAGAGGAACCCCATAATTCTAGAAGGTGAAAGTTAGATATATTATATTTGCTAGTTCAACTCAATATATAGATGATAAATTTAATGGAAAAAACGTAAATAACTGGAGCTTGAACCCAGATCTTGAATTAGAGCAACCACCTGGAGAGTGAGAGATCCAGGTTTTATTCCTGTCAAACTTTTTCATGTCCATTTTCACCTTAAAATTGTACTATTGTTCCCATGAGTACATATGTTGGTATGCTCCAAAGTATAATTGCATCTAAAGTCATCCTTCATCCTCCTCTTTGTATAATTTTTTGTTAAATTTTACTTTCAACAAAACTTACTTATTTTTAGAAAAAGAATGAAACCAATTTGCCTATTGGTATGATTTCAGAAATTAAGAATGAATTTGAAGCAGAAAGGAAACTAGAATTCATTCTCTATTTTCAATGGAGTGTTTTAGAAAAACGTTAATATCTGACAATTTTTAATAAAAGCAAATTCAGCTTTTGAAAAACTGATCTGCTACTACCAGATATATATCACTTTCTACAATACCTTATGTATATAATTCAGTGTTTCATGTTTTAGCCATAAGAGTAGGATTCTGATTAAAAAACACTATCAATGTTATTGACATAATGGAAAAAGTACTCTTCTGGTGTAGCAATTTAAATATTGAAAATAGATTAAAGCTCTCATTAATGTAATAATGCATTAATTTTTAGAAGCTTCATGCAGCTGGAAGAGAGTAATTCTACAACACCAAATCGTTATGGGATCAGAGAAAATGGAGATTCATTTTTGATGCCACTTCCTCCACAGCCCAGAAAATTGTAACCCATATAAAATGATAAGGAGGAACAACTTATAGGCTTTTGGAAACTGTGTGTTTGCTTCTTAATGCATATTCTTCAAGGGACTGAATTTTAGGCTCTATCTTACCCTAAATATTTATTATCTCTTATTTTGCTACATACTTAAACTTGAATTAAATTCAAAAGTTATAAGGTACCATTTTAAACTCAAGGAATATATGTAATTTAAATAAACTTATTTCAAAATATATTCTCCTCTCTCTTAGTCAGCATTGAAATGTCATAGCAATGAAATACAATAGCACATGGTGTAAGTAATAATTTAGTTATTTTTGATCAGTAAATTATAGAAAAGGAAATTTTTTAATTAATGTAAAAAACTCATAAAAGGTGGGATTCCTTCAAATGGTATCATTGTACTCAAATTTTGTAATTATAATTGTCATAAAGCAGAAATATTTATTAGGATATCCCAATCAATATTTTGCTTTATTTATTGTCTTACTCTTTAGTACTGAATATGTATTTTTTAAGTAATTTTTCTCTGAATAACAAATTACTTTACTTTATATATATTTTTTCCTATTCCTTCTCCACTATATAGGATTTTCTACCTCTGTTTGAATATATACAGTAAAATCTGCTTAATTGGGATACAGTGGATTTAGGAAGTTTAGGCTTAATTAAGTAGATCTCTGTAAAAAATATTTATTTCATCATTTTAATAAATTATTGAACAAAAATATGAAACACCGGAAAATAATATGAAATGTGATGAAAATAAAACATTTATAAATTATAATTAATAGGTAACATTTACAATTCCTTCACCACCAGCAACATTGTCTTCACTCTGAAGAATTTCATTCAAGAAAAAGAATAAAAACTGTAAATTCCATCTGTTTTCATTAAAAACTAAAGAAAGTCAATTGAAATAAAATTTCATTATTTTATTGTATTTTACAACTAAATACAAATTGTTAAGTAAAATAACAAATAGGTAAGTACTCATAAGTGCCATCTATCAACAAAATCCATCAAGAGTAGTCAGTCTCTTGTTTTTGGATGGTTGCATTTTTATCAAATCAGCACAAATATTCAGTGAAGATGTAGGGCTTTCTTCATGTCCTTCTTTCATAAAATAACGCTGTTACCTGCCTATAAATGCCTTTGCCTCCTAGTTAGATACAGGCATAGGTAGATCATCAATGTTGTTGTTTTCTTAGTCAAATTTTTGGTTTTTCAGTTTAATTCCTTCAACAGTTGAGTCCTCACAGCCTTTATTTTCATCATAACATAGTATATTGTCCTCTATTGAAGAAAATTCTCTGTTATTTACTACATGAACTTTTTAATATGTCCTAATTTTTCTGAGCTCTCAAATTTTCCACAATCTCCCAAAGGTGTGAAGCCAAAAACAGCAAAGCAGTTTTGTATGGTGCTGGTTTTTATAGCTCTCTAGCTGTCAGCAAATAGCTGCATGGAATAATATGAAATAAGAGGAAAAATGTCCTTCTTGTTTGCAAATTCTAACTTTAAATTTTGTAGATAATCTAAGTGAGGGCATACCACACAATTGTCAAGAAAGAAAAATTTTTCTTTTCTTAATTTGTAATTCTATGTCCCAACTGATCAGCCAATTCTAAAAACTTTCCAAAGTCATCCATGCGTTTTTATTTAATGGTACTCCATCTGAATTGGTACTGGTAAACCATCCACCCCATTCAACTGCTTTAACCTTTAAAACATCGAGGATTATCACATTTTCCTACAATTAGAAGTTTCCGTTTGTCATAAGCAGGCATATTTGCATTGCATAACACATTGATGAGGTCCAGTGCCCTTTTATACCCAGATAGTTCAATGTGATCATTGCTCAGGGAACCATCTGGCATAGCACAACAATAGTCTGGTTTCATCAACTTTATGTTTTCTGTACTGAATTTTTTTTAAAGTTTTTTTTTAGAATTTTAATATTTTGTCACTGATATTCACATCTTCCCCACTAACTGTAGAAAATCACTAATTTAGTGCTTCTTTGACTTCTGGGTCATTTCTTTTTAATGTTCCTGTTTGTCCTTCCTGTAATACCCAATCCTCCTGCAGTTGAAAGACATGCTGATAGATTTTGGTACACCAGTTATCTCAGTCTGTGATGGCTTGAATTGAATGGCTGGCTTTTAATTTTATCCAGCAAAGCTTTTTACTTGTCGGTGTAAAATTATTTCTCAGCATCTTGGCAGTGGATAAACCTTTAAATATGATTGACACAGCAGTGGTAACGGTATGCTATAAAGCAGAAGCATACTACACCACTCAAAGGTTAAAAACACAAAGGAAGCAGGTTGCCCACTGACTGATAGTTGCCATACGCCACTGGAGGCTTGTGAGTTATCCATCTAAATCTAGTTGGTGCCAATACACCCTCAAAAAGCTACTATTTCATGTACTTATAAGCACTTTTTAGACTGGCAACAATAGATGACTGACTGGAAGCTTGTATCTGTTAGCCCTGATTAAGCAGAATACTGTCCCAATTAAGAGATCAAATTCCTAATTAAATTATGTATTACCTTAATAGTGTACCGCTTCTCTTAATAGAAATCAATGTAGTATTGAAACACTATCATAAGTAGCGGCATTAGATCACTTGTGAGAAATCGAGGTATCCACATTTAATCAAGAGAAGGAGAAATGATCGGCATAGTCAAACATAGCATGAAATCACCAATGTAATTACTGATTAAGAAAAGGGAGGTCTGACACACAATCAGCTGTGATGACAAGGTCCAACCAAACACTTCAGAATAAGCTTAACACAAAAGCACTAGCAGATTATTATCCCAAAGTAAGTTGAGTGGGATCGTTGGAGATTACAATAAATGTCAAATATTCAGTCCAGGAACTAATGGCAAGTACACAGTAAAGTTGAGCTGCTTGGTAAAAGAGCAAAGAGATGAGTCTGCAGCAGGCACTCTCTTCCAAAAAAGGGCTGAGTCAATACCTGACTCCAAAAGCAGGAGAGGGGAAATTAGTTGGAGGGGGAACAGGGGCAAATCACCAGATGTGGTAGCAGAAGGGAAAGTACAGCTTGGTGTTCCAATCGAATGCACTCCCGCCAATTTGATCACTCCAGGCAGAAGGGTATCCATCCGCAGACCACTATATAAGTAACGATTCAACCTTCTAGCGGCACGCTAGCGGCACGGCTAGTGGGATGGCTAGTATCAACTTAGAAAAGCCAACTTTGAAAACCAAGCTTTGAAACCAAGTTTTGACAGAGCAGAAGAAAGGTTTCCCACCCTGCTTCTCTCTCTCTCCCTCTCAGCGCAGCTGGGCGGGAAATTATGAAAGTGCTGCATCGGGCTAAGATCCGGCACAATAGTTTGGTTTCCGATCCTCAAGTTTTGACCCAATTAAGTGAAATTGACTACATACAAGAATTTTGTTTTAACTAGATCACAGTTTATATCAAAATAACTATGAAAATATTTTGGTATAAGATTACCTTGGTTGTAAAAGAGATAGAGAGAACAATAGTTGAGACAGACTACTATAAATTTATCAAAGAAAACTGATTAAATGGATAAAGCTATTGGGAAGTTAGAATAATACGAAGATGCCTTTATTATCCCTACATTTCCAGCAATATATTTTGTTTGTATCTCATAAATTATATATTTATTAATGCTTAGCTATTTCATGCTTTCTCTGAAATGCCTTATATACTGCCATCTTGATTTAAAATCCTACTTTTTAGTGAAATAATAACATTTTCTGCAAAATGTTGACTATAGTTACAACAGCCTGAGTATCTTCTAGCATTCCAAGGTTAGGCTTTATTCTACTTACCCATATTCCTAATATGCCACTCATTAGTTTTTGATTGGCAATTGGATTTAGGGAGAGAAGACACCAACCCAGTTATCTAAAAAGAAGGTTATTCTTTCATCGCCATTAGGGATACAGACCTACAAGCTTAACAAGATCTCAGATCTAGGGAAAGCCAGCCAACATGAGATACAAAAATTTACTGTCTTTATTAAAAGAACATTTTGCTCCAAAACATTTGGTAATTGCTAAACAACATTAATTTAATCAGGGTGTCCAACATCCTGGAGAGTCTGTATTAGAATTTGCAGGAAAAAAGTTCATATTATTGCAACTTCAGTTCTTTTCTCATTGAGGCCTTACAGAATCAGTTTGTTTTAAGTTTGAGGGGCATCAATATTGTGCAAGTTTTGTACCTAGAGAATCAAACACTTTAATTCAAAAAAGCAGTAGAGATGACATTTGTATGGGAAAAGGTGATCAGAAATGCAGGACTTAGCAGCAGAGATAAAAGAGGAAGCCCCAGCAATGAGACCAGAAAGGGTAATAAACCTGAAGTCTGTGGTGTTCAAGCCAAGAGGAATGGAAAGGCAGTGCAGTCAAAGCAAAATCCTGATGGATGTGGTAAGGTTGGACCATGGCTGATAGACAAAATAGAGATAGACTCAGGCTCTGCAATCTCAGCCATATCACCAGCATGTTTCACTCAACATTTTGTGAATTTTTCTCTTGCAAGTACAAATAGGTGGCTTTGAACATGTGCAAATGGTTTTATTGTGCCCAGACAGTGCCGTGCTGTCCCGAGTGCATTGCATCCAGGTGGTGGCATCTAATGTGTGGCAACAGAAGCGTAGCCAACTAATACCATTATTTTTCATTTTTTTATGCACCACTTATCTAGGAAAGGTTATGATTTACAATTAAGGAATAGCAAGTGTGAAAAATTGTGACATGACTGGGACTCTAACCCAGGTCTCCCACTTTCCAGACAGGTATTCTACCTTTCCTTTCCTTACAATTAAGGATTTGCTAACATTTAGAGGAAAGAATTACAGATAGTTTTTGTGATGGATCTGTTCTTGATGAAATTGTATGTACAAGTATTTGACATTATAAAATATTGCTATGTACATTTTTTTCAGTAAATGTTAATCTGCATTTTTTATTTGCCTCCCTTATTCCATTGAATAATAATAATTCCCTTAATATATGATTATTTATGTTGCAATAAGATTTGTTTTAGAAATGTTCATATTTAGTTATGAAAAATAGATTTCATACAAATCATTTTAAGTTATGCATATTGCAATGATGATGATACTGAAAAATAATGTGAACTATTAACTCATAATGCCAATTTACTATATCAGCATATGGATTATACATGAATAATTGTAAATGATATTTTGTGACCAATGTAAGCTAGGAAACAAAGTCTCAAAACACTGGTTTTTCAGTCTTATAAAAATGATTTTTATGGATAAATAAGGAAAATAATTTTTGCCTGCAAATCAGGAAATGTAAGGTATTGGTATTTAAATTTAAGGGGAGGAAAATTATGCTTACGCTCAAGTCGCAGATAGTTTGGGCGTGGCTCTGTACCTAGTTGTTGTTTTTGGGTGAGAGTGGAGCATGCAAGGAAATCAGCTCAATTGGCTTGAATGTAAAGTGGTGACCCTTTATTTTATTTAGCTCTGAAGAGATTCACACATTGCTGTGCCACTCTCCATATCTTTAAACTACATGAGAGCTCTCCTATTCCACAGTAGATGGAATTTGGAACAAATTGAAAAGCCTAGGTGAGGGGATTTGGTCATTTAATAGCAGCAGTTTCAAGCTTCATCTCAAGGCAGATGCAAAGCCAACTTTTTGTCACTCTCAAGCTTCAGCTTTAGCTCTTAAGTCTAAGGTAGACAAGGAGATTGACCAACATTGACTTTATCCTGCTAAGTTTAGCTAGTGGGCAACTCCTGTGGTTCCGATTGTCAAGAGTAATGGAACAATAAGAATTCATGGGGATTTTAAGCTACAATTGGAAGTTAAATATTATCTGCCTCCAAGAGTTGAGGATTTATTTCATTTCTTACAACAGGGGTGGGGGGGACCTAAAAATTGATCTGTCACAAGCATTTCAATGATTCCTCTTAGACAGTGAATGAAAATAGTTTGCACTCACAAGGGCCTATTTAGATACAATACCCTTTGGGATGCATCAGCACCAGCATCAAAGGACTATAGACCAAGCATTATGAGGGTATATGCTTTAAAGATACTATAATCTTCACTGAGAAGAACGACCAAATTCACCAGATTAACCTTGAAAAGTGTTTCTAGAGTAAATAAAGAGAAATGTAAGATGATGCACAATCCTGTGGAATTTTTGGGTCATACAATTGATAAGCGTGGTCTTCTTGCTTCTAGTAACAACCATTTTTAATTCTGACTGGGTCCCAGTCATGCCGCTATTTTTCACACTTGTTCTTCCTTTAGGATCAGCCACACAACTTCATTGTGCAAAGTATTACACCTTTCCTTAATTCTTTTGTTGTGTAAATCTACAGCACATGTTTATAGAAGGACTGAAGACTATTACACTACCTGATGTAATGTAAAAAATTTTATCCATCATTTTATGTAATTTATAGAAATACTACATATAGTCATTCAAAACTTGTATGTTTATTCACATTGCCGTGAAAAAACTGAAATTTCTATGGGATGCAAATTTGTGTATTTTAAGGAAAAATTCGAATTTTTACTCTCATAATTCCAAGTCGCGACATCAATCTGTTCTTTGCACCTAGAGCCTCTGATAATTTAAATCCGCCCCTGCCGATGACAAATAAGCATTAGTATGTACTATAAAACATTAAAGACAAAATTAGAAAAGATCTGACAAGTACAAATGAAAATATTGATGCAGGAAGGCTTCTCGCTGATAAGTTAGAATTGGATGGCAGCAGAGGTAGCAGCCAAAACACTGGAATTACATTTCTCAGTCATTCTGTTGGAAACAAAAGGTTACTTTATTCAGGCTTTTGATACTTTGCTAAACTGGATAAAAAGCTATCGATCAAATGTGATTATTGTTAAACTAAATAATAATACCTCAATCCCTATCTGTACTTCAATAGTTCCAACAGAATGTCACCTTAGTACTTGCTCCTTTAAACAAAATTAAGTTCAACATACCACTTAAAACTGAAAGAAGCATTTTTCAACATTTCTCAATCGAGAAATGATACATGCAATTAAAAGAATGAAGAGAGAGTACAATCCATTTCGCCTTGAAACAGGTATATTCACTATGGTAAATATAATATTTACCGTCACTATATCTATGACCTACTATTAGAAAAGACGCAAATTAACTAGTGTATACAAAGTAACTTGGTGAGGATTTAAGAAATATTTTATGCAATCAGTAACAATATTAGTCTATACAACTTGTGATTTAATTAGTCTGTGTATTATTATATATCAAGTATTATGGATGGTATCCATAATTGATACTTCTCTTCTGAAATATTACGGCAGTTTTTTATGTCAAGTTATTGCGAGTAATTTTTTATATTTTGTCACTGCCATTTGAAACTGTAGTAGCTTTCGGTGAAACAATGACAGATCTTATTTCAGAGTTTTCAGTAATTGTATTTTAACGCTGTTTGGGTATTTTGTGATGATTTATCCTGTATCTTCAAAAGATAAATCAAAAGATCTTGTACTTTATAGTTAAGATATAACCATAAAATTGAGTTTTCCTTCCCAATCTTCATCAAAATGTATTCGTCGCACTTCCTTTTACATCAAATTCGGATCTACCTGAATTTTGGTTAGAGAAATAGTTTAAGCTATATTGAGTCATTCACAGTGCATGTGAAAACATTTCTATCCCTGACACACTCTACTTTAAGTATCCAGAACATTAATTACTCTTTCTCACTACCAAACCTACCAAACGTGGCACAATGGCTTTCACGACATCTACAAATTTACTAAGATACCTTAAAAAGACAGAAGAGAAATGATAAATCAAGAACTTTCCTAAGCCAACTTCGGAAAATGGCGGCACCGCAGGCCAAAACATCAAGTTTAACGTCTGCTTTACCAATGAAAAAAGAATTGGAATTCAACGAATTTTATACGGAGGTGACTGAATTATGAACATTCTCTATTTTTAATTTTTCATGCACTTGACCGCTTCTATTT
Organism: Ladona fulva; assembly: GCA_000376725.2. Taxonomy (NCBI): domain Eukaryota; kingdom Metazoa; phylum Arthropoda; class Insecta; order Odonata; family Libellulidae; genus Ladona; species Ladona fulva. The sequence continues at coordinate 142,467 of KZ308422.1, read as the reverse complement.
GCAAAGTACCTGAAGATTAAGATATTTTCGAAAAAAACTTGAATTTTTGTTTATATTTTACATTAAATGTAGATTTTAGTGTTCATTTATTTTGCAATAGTTTGCTTTGGTTAATGTAATTTTATTCAGTAAATTTAGGTTCTAGGACTAAACTTTGCTAATTTTAACGATTACCGTTGCGATCGTAAGTAGCGCTGAAATTATTTGTTTTCATTTAATACTGAAGGTTAAGTCACAGGTATTAAAAGACGCTAAGTAAAATTTAAAATATATTCTTTTGCTGCCATTAGGTTGACGAATAAGTTGAAGACTTTTCTACTATTATTCCTTATTCTTTGCAGGTGAAAGAGATTGAAAAAAGGGACTCTGTGCTCACTCCTAAACAGCAGATCGACCGCCTATTGAGGCCTGGATCTACATATTTCAATCTCAATCCATTCGCAGTTCTTCAGGTGGAACCAGAAGCTCAGCTGGATGAAATAAAAAAGAAATATAAAAGGGTATGGTAGATAGTGCTGTCAAATAATAGAAGTACTTCGATTATTATGAGTTAACCAGATAACATCGTAATTGTCTTTTCCTCTGAATTTAAGAAGATTATTAATTTTCTAGATTAGCGTAATTAATTTGTCTTTATTGCATTATTTTTCTAGATCTTTAAAATAATAAATTTTGGTTGACATTTTTTCATTGAAATTACGCACTGAACGATTTCATGCATAGAATTCATTTCTATTTGATGGGTTTATTTCCAGCTCTCCATTTTGGTCCATCCAGACAAAAATCAGGACGACCCAGAAAGAGCTCAGCAAGCTTTTGAAAGTGAGTTGATGAATATAGATACTTTCTCTCACTATTCAAAAAAATGTACTCACTATTTCAAAAAAAAAATTTAAGGACCTTTCTTAAATTTGATTTGTGTGTATCAACAACAGAAGAGTTATGTCCACTATTATAGTCGTATACATTGTGAAAAGTGTTGTAGTTGATACAGTTAAATAATAATAAGTTGGTTGAAGGCTGATAATGTGAATGATTTGTGCTTGCATGTTGTAAAACAGAGGTTTTTTGTGCACAGTTGTTATTCCTTTAGCATTGTTAATCAGTGTGAATCAAATATTATTGTATCTGGGTACCAATACTCTGTCCTATGTACGTATTTGTAATCTAGCTCAGCCATTTACTTTTTGTGGTATTGCAGACGAAATATTTGTGCAATTTCATTTATGCAATAGTGACTTTCAAACTCTTCTAACATCACCATATCCCCTGGGACTCTGAGTGTTGCCCAGACTTAGTCTATTACTATTAGCATAGCAGTAATTAACAATAATATAAAAATTGGATAGACAAATGGACAAGATAAAGGAAACTTCGCCCTTTTAGCAGGTCAGACTACAAATAGGTGTAAATTGTCAATCTGCTATTCAGCCTAAATATTTGGGAAGTTAAATAATTCGCGGTGGATTATTTTTATTCATTATTGTTACTCTGATTTTTATAAATATAGTGTGTACAAGTAGTTGCAATGATTGAAATATAGTTTAATTTCTGTTGCCAAAATTAAAGACTAATAATACAATGTGGTCTGGTAAAACATTAACAGCTCTAATCTACAGAGGAGGCCGTGATATTGTGGAAATTCATCATATAAAACAGATGTATACTTTTTCCACAGAAAATTTAATAACGGAACAACCGGTTTCGGCTACTTAGCCATTGTCAGGTTCACAGAACACTGAATATGAATCTGAACCTCTGAATCTCTTTCATCTCACTCTTGAACTCTCTCCATCCCAAAATTTCCTTCTCTCATGAGATGGAATCCAATCACNTTCCTTAATGCTTAACTGTGGCTCTATATGCTCTACTTTTTTTCCAGTTGTGAATCGTGCTTACAAAACTCTAGAATGTGAAGAAACGAGAGTGAAATGCTTGGATGTCATCGAAGAGGCCAAGGAAAGAACGGAACATATGGTGGGTCTTCATTATGAAAAATATTTTGTAATAATTCTATTTTTGTCTTAATTCAAATTTTCTGCTATTATAATAACAAATGATTCTTCACAGACTATAGAGATGATACTGTATATAGAGATGGTACTAAATTCATCAGAAAAATGTAATTAATACCCTACTCATACAATTATACAATACAAAGAATACAATTCATATACAATTAATACAGAAAGAACTCAATAATTACCAATTAAGCACAAGCATTGCATAGAGAAAAATATTCCATTGAATAATTAACTCCTTAACTGGGGTAAGCTATTATAAGCATCTATAGACTTCTTGTCACTCGCCAGGCGGGGAGCATGTCTACAGACGTGACTTACAAAATTATCCCTCGATGGGGAAAGTGTTTTTAGGTGCCAAATTTTAATCCTAGTCCTTCTTGTTGGTCCTTCCATCTTATGAGATCCTTTGTTACTTTGTGTTTCTTTCAGTTCTTATTTGAATAGTCTTCACATATGCAACAGTCTTCCCCAAAATTTCGAACTTTCAGGGTAATAAATCACTGTTTGTTCAAAATGTTTTATCCTTTACTGTCATTCTCAAGTTTTTCTGGAGTGCAAACGTAACCTTTTCTTTCTGCTTTGAATCACATTTTGTGTTCTTAATAGTCCATTTTACTTTTAAAAGTTATTTAAATGCTATAATAAGTAATAATAAATTTGCATATTGACTTACCTATTAAAGTTTTGAACTCTAATACTTTAACATTGAAATTAGCTTTTTTAACCTTAATTTCCTTCTTAAAATTATAGTGTGTGTGATATACTGGTGCTTGGTATATGCTGATAAATACCATACTTGACTTTGCAATATAATTGATCCCAAATCAAGTTAGACAAGGCGATATCTATTTCATAATATTTCTTGTTGGGTGTGGATTTCTCTTAAAGTGATATCACTATCTAAAATGAAAAAATATCTGCATTGATTATAATTCCTTATTTCCTTAATGCTTAACTGTGGCTCTATATGCTCTACTTTTTTTCCAGTTGTGAATCGTGCTTACAAAACTCTAGAATGTGAAGAAACGAGAGTGAAATGCTTGGATGTCATCGAAGAGGCCAAGGAAAGAACGGAACATATGGTGGGTCTTCATTATGAAAAATATTTTGTAATAATTCTATTTTTGTCTTAATTCAAATTTTCTGCTATTATAATAACAAATGATTCTTCACAGACTATAGAGATGATACTGTATATAGAGATGGTACTAAATTCATCAGAAAAATGTAATTAATACCCTACTCATACAATTATACAATACAAAGAATACAATTCATATACAATTAATACAGAAAGAACTCAATAATTACCAATTAAGCACAAGCATTGCATAGAGAAAAATATTCCATTGAATAATTAACTCCTTAACTGGGGTAAGCTATTATAAGCATCTATAGACTTCTTGTCACTCGCCAGGCGGGGAGCATGTCTACAGACGTGACTTACAAAATTATCCCTCGATGGGGAAAGTGTTTTTAGGTGCCAAATTTTAATCCTAGTCCTTCTTGTTGGTCCTTCCATCTTATGAGATCCTTTGTTACTTTGTGTTTCTTTCAGTTCTTATTTGAATAGTCTTCACATATGCAACAGTCTTCCCCAAAATTTCGAACTTTCAGGGTAATAAATCACTGTTTGTTCAAAATGTTTTATCCTTTACTGTCATTCTCAAGTTTTTCTGGAGTGCAAACGTAACCTTTTCTTTCTGCTTTGAATCACATTTTGTGTTCTTAATAGTCCATTTTACTTTTAAAAGTTTATATATTTTATTTTTTATTGATATTTTGCGACACAGACATCCATACATATATATTTGTAGAATTGTTTGTGTGAAAGAATCTATAGTTCTAATTTTCTGAGATTTATTTTAAGCATTAATTTAGATAGTAATCAAGACTTGTATAATGTGTTTATATTGGATATTTACATTTTAAAATATAACGGAAGTCAATATTACAGAAGAAGGAATACGAAACATTTTAGAAGCAAGAATTTAGTTCTTCAGAATATGATTCAGAAAGTGAAGAGGGAAATATTTTTGTCAGAAATGTGGCAGGAACAAGCAGAACATCTACATTTACTGCATTTACTTTCTGCATTCATTTGCATGCAATATTGTGTTAGATATTTTCATGAAGGATTTTAAATCAGTTGTACTATTCAAGCAGTCATGATAATTGGTTTTGGTAAAACAATGGAATGAAATTTTGAGCAAATCAAATTGATGTGTGATATCTAACTTTTACTTGCCCTAAAATTATTTGGGCATACGCTACCAAGATTTTGCCTGCCATGGGCCAGAAGCGTTCCACCCATGTGTCTTTGATGAAGGAGTCCCTCGAATATCCCATAAGGGTAATAAAAGGGAAAGCTGTAGAAGGGCACAAGGCAAGAGAACCTTGAAAGGACTCCTATCCCCCAATGCACCATTATACAAATGTTCGAGATCAGTTACCCCAGCTCCCTCAGAACAAAACCTTTACATTTTGAGCTGATACCTACATTGTATAATATAAACAAATTATCTCAGAGAGGAGAAGAAAGACCTGAAATATAGTAGCCTAGCATAAATGCTAAACTTTTAGCTGTTTAAAATTGTGGGAAGAATTTTGGAAGAACTAAGCTCGACTCAGAATTTGCATGTGTCCCTTGAAGGCATGCAACAAAGTAAATATTTAATTCTTTGTTCTTCTGGAAATTAGCATTTTTAAATTATAAAATTTATCAGAAAGGATAGAAACTGAATTGAAGACAATAGTAATTTTTTAAAAATGGATTGAGTTCTTAATAAAAAGTATTTAAAATTCTTAATTTTTATAATAAGATAAAATTGTTAATATTTAAAATTTTCGATTACATTTTTATGTTCCTTTAAGTACATGCATTTATTACTCTTTGGGGTGAGTTATACATTTCCTTCAGGATTGGATTGAATAGGAAATCATGTTTCAAGATATAAGCCTTAGGAAATAATTAAGTTCCTTAATCAAGGTACCACTGTATTTGTTTTTGTGCTCAAATTATTAAAATTATGGATGACTGCTACAGTGAATTACTATTACTTAG
>KZ308422.1:116234-137202 GCA_000376725.2 Ladona fulva | reverse complement strand
TTATGTGATGATCTGTGATTTTTATTTTGAAAAAATTTAAATATTAAAAATTTTATCTTATGATAAAAATTATATAAATGAAGAATTTTAAATATTTTTTATCGAGAACTCAATCTATTCTAAAAGTTATATATGCAAACCTCTGGTTTCATCTTCATACCACACTTTCTTTCTTTTACGGACTTCAGTTTTGCATTGTGAATATTGCTAAGCATATAAACATCACTTCTGTCTTGCCTTTTCAACACCAACTTTTTTCGGAATGCTGCAACAACTTCCCCTTTTTGCAATTTTGTATTCGTTACATCTTTTGGAAGCTCCTTGCGATTTCAACAGACAGTTCCAACAGCATCCGTTTATAGTATAGTAAGTAAATCAAAAATTTTAGTGCTGCTATAATAATTATCTAAGTCTATCAAATACCCTTTATTTAGAAGCTTTTCTGATAAATTTAGTACTATTTTTGTAGGTCTATTTAGGTAGGTAAAGTTTTCAAATCAACACCTTCTATTACATTTTTTTAAATCAGTATCCTTTCCAGTATATATGATAATGTTCCATAAATATCCTGACTTTGCCTCACAGAGTTTAAAAGATTTCATTCCAAAATAAGATATTTTCTTAGGAATAAAAACTTCCCATGACAACTGCCCTTTCCACGGTAGTAAACTTTCATCAATAGAAATATTAGCATCGGGTTTGTAACTCTCAGAGAATTTCTTCAGTAAATAATTTAACGCAAGATTTATTTAAACAATTTCTGTGTGCTCGCACTCCTCCAGAAAAACTCGAGAATGACAGTAAAGAATAAAACGGTAGCTTTGGGTGGTATTACCCTGAAAGGTCGAAATTTTGGGGAAGACCGTCCAATGTATGAAGACAATTCTAATAAGAACTGAAAGAAACACAAAGTAAAAAAGAATCTCGTAAGATGGCAGGACCAACAAGAAGGACTAGGATTAAGATTTGGCATCTAAAAACACTTTCCCTGTCAAGAGATCACCCGCCCAGCGAGTGACATGGAGGTGCGTCTATAGACGCTTACCCCAGTTAAGCGGTTAAATATGAGATTGACACCCACATTAACAAGCAAGAATATATGCAAGCTTAAAAAGTTGAAACAAGCCAGGAAATGGGAATCTGTTGATTTAAAGTATGATGAGAGAAGAAGCCCTATTTTAAAGAGGAATGTGAGTGATTTAAGAATTATAGTCGTGAATTGCAGAAGTATACGTAATAAGCAGACCGAATTCCTTAACCTCGCGAGAAGCACTTGCGTAGATATGGTGATAGGAACAGAAAGTTGGTTAAGCGATGATATTTCAAGTGAAATATTTCCTCTGGATTATATTGTAAAGATAGACTCTGTAGGATAGGCAGAGGGGTATTTATTGCTGTAAAGGAATCTTTGAAGAACCAGTGCCAGCAGAGAACAGTCTACTTCTTAGGGAGTGGTACAAGTGAAATGGTATGGATCTCGGTTCTTGGACAGAACGGAAAGAAAATGCTTTTTTGTTCATTTTATCAGCCTCCTGATGGTGAGATCGAATGTATAGAGGAACTAGCTGAATCATTAATGATTATTCGGAAGAAAATGAAGGATCCTATCATAGTTATAGGAGGGGATTTTAACCTTCCCCATATTGATTGAGATAATTTATCGAGTTCGTATTCTGGTAGAGAGAAAAAATTATCGCAGACATTGATAGATACTTTTTTGCTCCACACTTTAGATCAACTTAATAAGAAAGTTATGGAATTATATATATAGGATGCAAAGCTTAGTCAGTAGAATTCTGAGGGGCTGCTCATCGAGTGTAAAAGAAATAGCGTACTTTTCNTAAGGAGAAGAGAATTCAAATTTTAGAATTCAGTAGAATTTTTCCCCATCCTGCAAATGTTAAGGAAATATTAGTCCCCAGTTTGGGTTAAATTCATCTACTATGTAATGACATTTCTTTGATAGTAGAATCTTGAGATTTTTTAAAAACATAGATACTGTTTGGATGGAAATAACTAAATGTGAAAGTGAATTATACATTTTTATCCCCTTGGACTTTTGTCATTGGACTCTTAAATGAGGTGCTTGATCTGAAATGATTTTTATGAATGTGATTGTGATTGCTTGTACAATTAGAATGAATATTTTGGTTAGTATGAATCAGGTATTTTGCGATGTCTCTTTTTGATCAGTCCTTTGGTCTTCTTTTTGGTCTCTTCACATCTCTTGATGTCCAGTTGAGAACTGTAGACATCCAATAGTTGTCGTTTCTGCTATCAACATGACCTGCCCAAGTCCATTTTAAACTGCAAATACCTCAGGGTTTAGATTAGATGACACATTTGATGACACCATTTCACTGTCTGATGCATCTGCAGCCTTAAGAACTTAGTGAAGTGGTAATTTATATTTTATTTTAAGGAAATTCTGTGCCCATTTAAATATCTCAGGTGGAAAATGTACCTTAATAGTTTTGATTATTGTAAAACTTCATTCTCAGCATCAAGAATTCACCTGGAACAGTATGCTAGCCCAAATATCTCTTAAGGAAAGTTAACAGTGAGGATTCATTTTAAGTGACTCTTTGGAAATTATTTTGCTTTAAGAGTTAAAATTTGCCCAGTAAATAATTTGAAAGGCATGCATTTTAATAGTCATTAGTTAATTGATTTATTTACTAATTGCATGGATCATTATACACCAAAAGAAGGATATTAACATCTCTTTTGTTTCAAGGATTCGGGAAATATGAATAACATAGCACGGAAGAGCTGTTCGGCTGAAATGCAAGGAATAACATGTATGAAAAATAGCGACATAACTAGGACCCAAACCCAAATCATCTCCCACTTTCTGGGCAAGTATTCTATGACCCATGACAGTGTGGAAGAGACATGGCATGGTAGTTCAGTGGTTAGAATACTTTCGTGGAAAGTGGGAGGCCTGGGTTCCAGTCACACTCTTGTTGCTATTTTTCACACCTGTTATTCCTCTTTTGTTTCTGTGAGTTAGAATGGAACTTGAGCCTCATCTTCCAATGGAACTTGGAACCAATCTTGCTTTACTGTAACCAAGTTACTTTTCTGTAACTCTGTTACTTTATTCCTGACACCTGATATTGACATTGTAGGAAAGGCATCAGATAGCACATAAATGGTGAATCATCACTTTTCTCAAACCCATTGATCCACTTGATGATCAACATTGTCTGTTGCTACAGAACTTGAAAGAGTTCCCTGCATCATTTCTGCACTTGGCTATTCCTCCTGTGGCTCTCACTGTACAGTTTAGTCATTCTGTGGTGAATTTTTATTTTCTGTATGTCCTTCAGAGTGTAGGAATTGCATTTGTGTTGTAAATGTTGATGCCTTGTACAGAATAGATAGCTGAATCTTGTACATCCTTTCTATTTTTCCGAGCAGACAACCCCTTTCACCTTGCCATGCAACCTCTCTTTCAGTCCACATTCATTTATCATTTTGTTATTACTGGCCTTGTCTCTGCCGTTTTAGCCATTCATATTTCTCATTGAATCGATTCTAACTGCATTTAGCTCATTCATTTACTTCTGAAAAACCTAACCACCATAAATAAAAAATGGCCTCTCTCTTTATAGAGCCATTTTTGCCTCTTTTGACCATTCCTCATTATTAACCACAGACCTCATACAATTTTTATGCTACATGCATACACTTTGTCTTCTATCTTTCCATCTATTCTTTCATTCTTGGAAAAACATTCTTCTCAAGTTTGTAAAAAAATGCTCCACTGTTTCATTCTTCTTAGTGCTTTGATTAGAATAGTTTTTATTTGAACAAGACTGGGGGGAAGCTTATGTACACCTGTGTTGTGCACAACAATTTGTTAATTTCCTTAGACAAGACAACTTCTGCTTCGTCACCACTTATCCTCATGTCGGTTCTTTCTTCAACATCAGTCATGAGAATAAAATTTTCCTCTCATTTTGTAATTTATTTATACCTCATTATCACCTTGAGTCAGTACCCACACTTTAACCTTCCTATATTTCAAACATCAAAGATTATCACAGCTTTCTCTTACAGTTTATACATGTGCAAGTGGAACAACTAGGAAAATATCACACATCCATACACCTCTTCTGATCTTGATTAACCCATTCAGCTTACCAATTTCTCTCACACAAGCTTTCCTTTCATCATACACCACCCTTAAAAAGAAGACAGTCATACCTCAGCTTATGAATGTGGATTTGGCTAATGAATGTTTAATTGGATGTACGTGATAATATGAAGAATCCAGTATCCTATCTTTCCCACCTGTATTTGTGGCAAAGAAATGGACTGACCAAATCACATAAGGGACACTCACCAACCCAAATGGGTTGTTAATGTTCAAGACAGTGAGAAGTGATATGCCTGATTACACCATCTTTCGCCTAATAAAGATTTTGACTAATGAATGCAATTCTGGAACAAATTATCTTCATTAGACTAGGTTAAGGGTATTTGACCTCTCTCCAAATTTTGCGCATTTTGGCCATCCTAATGTCTCATATCGGCAGTTTTCAGTAAAATATTCCTGTTATACACAATATATTCACATCTATTATTTTTACGTTGTCTTCCCTCTCTTTGAACAGAACTTGTTAGTCTGTTTTTTCAATCATCAGGGAAAAGTGACTTTCTTATACAAAGTGCTGGTAACCTTTGCAGGTTCTTTTTTTTATTTGCAGGATTTTTACTTGCCGTTTCATGCATAGCTACTGATTTTTGTTTCTATGAAATTTACATTTCAAGAAATAAAATTATTATTTACATCTTAAAAATTCTTACAAACAAACTTTTCTTTAAACATGAAGCTTGATGATTGTATATGAAGCATATTGTGACTTAAAGAGAACTCTACTGTAGTAGCATTTTAGCAAATTGTTTGATTTGATGGAATCTATGTTGCTTGCCTAGAAAAGCCATTGGAAAGACATAAAGACAAGAAGAAAGCAACCCTCATTATTTCTTAAGGTAGGACAACAGTTATATAACCTGCGAGAGAAATTACAGCCAAGGGAAAGTATTCCTTCATAAGTAGAAGAATAAAACTTTTTTAAGAAAAAGAAAAGTGTTTTTGTTGCTGTAGTGGTAAAAACATTGTAGTGATTATTAGCTTATAATCTGTAATTGATGTGTGTTCCACTTAGTTTCAGTTCCACTGCAACTTATAAGCTTGTTCAGAGCTTCCGTTGGTTTTGGTAGCTACATTATTAGTAGTAAAAGTAGCAGGAAAATAAATGGTAAATGTATAAGATTTTATTTGCTTCTCCATGTACAATGAAAGTTTATGTTTTAGTTAGAAAAAATTGATTTTAATCCATGAAATATTGATGGAAAAAGTAAAGAATTGAGTGATTCAAAAGGGAAAAGGAAGTTTTAATTACAAGTGAAAGTTGAGTTTCTGGACAAGCTTACTAATGGGAGTGGTGCTGGCTGTAGCCTGACGATTTGGAATAAACAAAACAACTACGTACTTAAGAAAAAAAGAGAGCATCAGAAGAAGTACAGCTTCAGCAAGTGAAAATGTTTTGTGATGCTTGATCTGTTTATTTGATTATGTTTAAAGTGAGTCATGTGTCCTTTAAATCTGGTTTCTATTTTTCTTTATGTCTGTCCATAATAGTCTTTGTTGCAATCTCAACATGATATTTTGTAGATTCCAGATTTACTTGATGTTGGAAATGTGAAATATCATGTCAAGATTGCAACAAAATCTATTATGACACATTCAAGAAATTAACCAAAATATTAACAGAGAAAGCTTAAAAAATCAGTACAGAGGTCCTCAAAACTTGATGCATACAAAAGCCTGTTCATACACAAAAATCATTGGCACATTATGAAAAATGACCTGGGACCAATACCTTCTTCTGTTTTGTTCTCCCTCGTTGACATCAATCCACAAAAGCCATAAATACCCCTCACCACCCCCACTGCACTCATTCTTCTCTCCCAAAGATGACAACATAGTTGCCGAAATACATATTGAGAACAATACTTGCAAAGTGTGACCACGGAGAACCCTAACCCCCACTGGTTGGAACTCTCCAATGGTTTCTTTCAGCCATTTTCAGAATGGTTGCTTGATTTTTGGATCTGTGACAGATTAATATGTTTGTGTTCAAGGAGCCCTGTTTGTCCTAGGGTTATGTAAAATAAATTTATCTCATTATTTAAAAAAATGTTTCAACATAATCTCCTATTAACTCTTTTCACTTTTCCAAGTGTTTCTCCAACTGTTTTAAGCTGTCCAAAAAGTAGGATTTTGGAAGGTCCTCAAAATAGGCATCTGTTTGGGCGATGACTTCCTCATTCAATGTGAACTGTTGTCCACCGAGCCATTTTTTAAAGTTTGGAAATAAAAAGAAGTCACTGGGGGCCAAATCCAGTGAATATGATGGATATTGTAATAATTCGAACTTTAATTCCATCATTTTGGCCATCAAAACTGCGCAGGTGTGCACCCATACATTGTCTTGATGGAAGGGGATCTTTTTCAAATAAGAATGTTTTTTTCATGATTTCTCTGTTCAACCGGTGTAATAACAATGCATGATACTCTCCAGTTATGGTTAGACCTTTATCCAATTAATTAGTGTAGGTGATACCTCGTGCATCCCAAAAAACTATGGCCATCACCTTGCAGGCTGATTTCATGGTCTACGCCTTCTTCAGAGCCCATTCACATTCCAAAACTCACTGTTTTGACTGTTCCTTTGTCTCTGGAGTGTAGTAGCGTGTCCATATTTTGTATACAGATGTATTGATGCAGAAACTCGCCAGGATTGTGACAAAAAAATGCCAAGATAGCCTCTGAGTCAACCACACGATTGTGTTTGTTCACCTCTGAGAGCAAGTGTGGCCACTATCTTGCTGAATTTTTTTTACACTCAATTTTGGCATGAAAAATTGAAAAGACTACCTTGCCATATGCTCATGGCCTCAACTATTTTTCGCACTTTGATTTATCAATCTCTCAAGATCATATTGTGGATTTTGTCAATTGTTTCAGTGGTGTTCACTTCCACTGGACGTCTTGAACAATGTTCATCTTTTGTGGATGTACGGCAAAATTTAAACTCATTTACCCAATTGTAAGCAGTTGCAAACATAGGAGCAGATGTGCCATGAACTTTATCCAACTCAGCTTTGATCTCTTTTGGTGTTAAGCCTTTTAAATATAAGTGTTTAATCACCACTTGAAACACACTTTTTTCAATTTTTTTAAGTAAACAAAAGTTTTTTTGTTTCAATCGACAATAAAAATGATACCATGTGATGGATATAACTGAGACTTTAACAGCTATATAATGAGTAATGATGCTTACTAAAATCAAACCATTAAGATACTACAAGTGCCATCTCTTGGATTTTATAAGAACTTATTGAATAACCCTCATATCTTTTCTGATATTATGCTGGTTTTTCAACTCTTTTATTCTGGATTTTTTCAATTCTTCTCAAATATTTAAATATTGTTTTTAATTTGCTGCCCTTGCTAAATGAAGGCAGAATTTTTCCAAACCAATGCATTTTGGTCTTGCTCCATTGTATCTTAGGTGTAACTGTTTAATAATCAAAAACTGTTATTTTACACTGGATAGTGAATTTATAGTGCGATATGATAGACAAACATCAGTTAAAATACTAGAATAATTACTGTTGCCCGTGTAATCAGTTACTTAGATTTTTATAATTAAAAATTTAGATGAATTCCTTTTCACTTATTCTTAATTTAGTGCCGAGATGCATAGAATAACCATAAATTAAAAAATTAAAATAATCACCTCTGTCTGAATATTTATGCTTTGTTTTATATGTAAAAAAAGAGACTTGGGTGGTATTTAAATGTATGTGGGTCATGCCATGGCAACTCAACCAATATTTGGGAGGACGCATGCTCACCATCTAGGATTTTCATAATTTTTCCCTGTAGCTAAACATAATTTTTAAAACATACATACATAAAACAAAATTTTGTAATTTTTCCCTGTAGTTTAAACCTTAATTAAGAGGAATCCATAATATTTTTGCCCAAATGCAAATACAAATGCCCAGAGTAAAAATCTGCCTGTGTCAAAATTGTGCAAATTAACCATTTTTGTTAGACTGTACCATTGATTTTAACCTAATTTTGCATGCTTGATCATTGAAACATGGACCATAATGCTGCATAGATTTCATACAAGTGGGGGCTCAACTCTGGGTTCTTCAGAGTGACATCCATAAGAAACGCATGCGACGTTAATTTTGATTGTTTGCAGGCTTTGTTTGATTGCCAAATTAAATTAGAAGGAAGTGTATAAAATGAGGTAAAGCACATTAAGAAGGCAAATTGAATGTATATTCTTATTTTAGTTATGCATTTTTGGACTAAAGCAATTGTGATTCTGATACATAAGGGGGGTTCTAAAACATCAGTAGATAACTACAGGCCCATTAGTCTAACCTCTCAAGTCTGTAAACTAATGGAAAAAATGATAGCAGACTATCTCCGTGAATATTGGAGGGAAAACGACTGGTTAAGTAGGAGGCAGCACGGATTTAGGCAGGGATATTCATGCGAGATGCAGCTCCTCGAGTTAGTTCAAGATATTGCCGAAACTATGGATGAATGGGATGAAGTTGATGCAATAGTCATTGATTTTTCAAAGGCCTTCGATAAAGTACCACACAACCTACTCGTGGCTAAAGTATGAGAGTTAAATGTCGACCTTCGGGAAGTATGCTGGATCGAAAATTTTTTGAAAGAGAGAAAGTAGAGAGTCAGAATCGGTGACGCATACTCTCAAGAGAGTGAAGTTGCCTCGGGAATTCCTCAGGGTAGCGTTCTCAGACCATTGCTATTCTTAATTTACATAAACGATCTTCCTAAAAATATTAAATCTGAAATTAGGCTTTTTGCTGTTGATTGCATTTTGTATAATCCCATAAGGGAAAGACGTGACCGCAAAATCTTACAAAGCAATCTTAAACAGTTAGCCAAATGGACTAAAGCAAATGGTATGGTGATCAACATCGGCAAATGTAAACTTTTTAATTTTTCTAGAAGAAAATCACCCGAAATGAATCATTATAAACTGAACAATGAAACCATTCTTACTGTTCCTGACTGCAAATATCTTGGTATTAAACTATCTGAAAATCTCAAATGGGGGAGTCACATTGAAGACATTACTTCAAAGGCGTATAGAAATCTACACTTTGTAATGAGGAACTTAAGACAGAGTGGAAAGGGAGTCAGGGAAAGGGTGTATAAATCCTTAGGCCGATTGTTGAATATGTGACGAGTGTTTGGGACCCGCACGAAATGGGCCTAAGTAAGAAACTCGAAGGCGTACAAAGGAAGGCGGTTAGATATGTAATCGGGAATCACAAGAAGGAAGAGAGTGTTAGTAAAATGTTAGATCAGCTAGGATGGGAATCGGTTAGATATGTAATCGGGAATCACAAGAAGGAAGAGAGTGTTAGTAAAATGTTAGATCAGCTAGGATGGGAATCGTCAAGAAGGTTAACGGGTGTATTTAACGCGTGGAACTGTAAAGATGGCTGGGATGAGCTACGAGCAAGATTTCATACTCCAAATTACATTGGGTGCGGCGATCGCAGACTAAAAATAAAAGAATGTGAACAGAAAACAGATTTGGCTAAATACTCTTTCATAAATAGAGGTATAAGAGAATGGAACGCTATTCCTGGAGAANCGCAATATAAACTATGCCCATCATGTTGTAGAAATTCTTCACGGGAGACTGACCGGGTCGGTTCTACACCAAGAAACGACCCAGTTAGTCTCCCGTGAACAAGCCATTCACCGGGAAAGCACCAAATCCTTCATATGCCCGTCATCATTGAATTATCAAATTGTTATAATGTGATGACTTAAAGTTTAAGAGGGTGATGCAATGAAGGCATTCCTTATAAAGAGCAGTAATGAGTAACTTATCAAGTAGTATTGTCTCTGACCCAGAATTTTGTGAGTGGAAAAAGTTCCTCCTAAGTGCAGCACAATGACCCCATAAATTACACCTGTAATATCATTCAGCTAGTATTGACCAGGATAAATGCCATGCCATTACTTTGCATACTTCAAACGCTTTCACAGGTCATCAGGCCTTAGACAAAAGAGAAAGGATTCAGTTTTCTGTATCCTGTACCAAAATACAAATGGACTTGTATTGATTGGTGTAGTATCTTTTATGTATGTTTTGTAATAATATTTTAATAGACATTATGGTTCACCTGACCTGTCATCTTATTCCAAGATCCTTCAGTTGACTGATAAATTATACTTTCATTATGCAATTTGAGAGTAAACATACTATAAGGTGCAAGTTTGGAGTATTATTATTCAGAATCTGCCTTAGTTGTACCGACTAAAATTAATTTGGCAGATATATATTTAGCAGCATGAAGCAGTAGTGTTTTATCTACTTGCATTTACAGCCAAAGTCACATCTTGAGAATGGGACCTGGTGAAAACCATGGACTAAAGCTCCACACGCTGAGGAACCTCCTATGAATTTTTAGAGCTGTTATTTAAAAAACAGGGCTTGCAGATGAAGATAATTCTTTTCCTGGGAAAGAAATTAGCTATGTAATAGAGAGAAGGCTTGAAGATGCTGCAACATGTGGGGAACATGGAGACATTCAGGCAGCTACACCCAGAAGCCGCACCTGTATTTATCAACCAAAGAGGTTGATTATTCAATTGTGGGAAAATGTTCATCTTTATCTCAACCTTCTCTCTAAGGTGATCAATAGTTTTAGTTTTCAAGTCCTGATGCTTATTTAATTAATGATTCTACTAAAGATATGGTTTCATGTTTAATATTATTAAAGATGTGTTTTATGATTGAGAACTGGACAAGGCACCTGAATATTTGTAACAACTGGATAGTTTGAATTTCTTCTTTCTTTTGGAATACTGTTATCATTGAAAACAATCTGTTCTCTGAATAATATGATGAAACTTCTTAATCTGAAGTTTGAAGATTTTTTAAACTTTGTCTTGCTAAAAAGCCGACGTTGAATTTGTATAATAACTTGAGTGTATTTACTGACATCCTTAAGCTTTCTTACCTCAAAACTCATTGGCTTCTATGAAATCATTATCTTTGTCTACCTCAAGACCATCATTCTTTCTTAGGAGCTTAATAATGGATTTAGAACTATCCAAAATTAAGCTGCCATGAGAACTTTTTTCTTTAAAATGAAATAAGCATCTGAGTTACATGTTTTGGAATTCCTGATTTTGATTAATTGTCTCATCATTAGTTGTTGCTCTGTGGTTAGGAAAGAAACTATGACAGTAAGTATCAAAGAATTAAGGTAATAATTTAATAGGTAGAATTTGGATAGATCTTCAAAGTTGTTTACCTGCCTTTTTTCCCTTCTTCCTGCCTTTAAACTCTTCTTCTCAATTCCTCTCTCTATTATTTCCCTCCTTGCTCCTTTCCTCTCCTAGTCTTAACATTTCAAATGCATAGTGTTTAGCATATTTCCCTGATAATGATGTAACATCATACCAAAACCACAGTCATTTTTCATAACTAAATTTTGACAAGAACATAGCTTTATTTTATGGATTTCTATTGTTATTCTTATGCCTTGGCTGTACTTCCTAGAAAGACATAGAGCTGAATAGATGATAACCCAGTCATTCATGAAAGAAAATTAGTCACAGGTAAATTTTATAACCAGAAGGTCTATTTTGTGAATTGTGTTCTAAAATTGCATGTAATACTTCCTTTGTGTGTTTCATAATCACTCATTTAGGCATTGTTCAGACTGTGTGGGAATGGTGAAGTTAGTCTGGAGTTGGGAATGAAGGGACTTTTTATGAGGAAATAATGTTTACAAGAGTACAAAGTGAAGTATTTTTCCAATCTAAAGATGTATTTGTAGCTATACGAGGGTTGGTCAAAAAGTAACATTCCACATTTTTTTCCAGCCAAAACCAATGATTGTAATTCAAAATTGTAGGTTCGAATTCTTTGAGGTTACTCACATATATGAGCATAGTTTCAGTTTTCTCCTGTAGATAGCTGTAGGAATCTATCAAAGTAGTCTCTGACTGTGATAAACATTACAGACAACGTTCTGTGATTGAATTCCTGTGTATAGAGAAGGGAATATTCACAAACAGTTGTGCAAAGTCTATGGAACATCTGAAGTCGATTTGAGTACAGTTGGTTGCTGGGTATGGAGGATGAGTGAATCAAAAGGCAGTTAAAAGAGGTACTGGCTCCATAACCAGAACAAGTCCTGTTACCAACAGGGTATACATGCCATAGTGAATCCCCGGGGGAAGGCAATAGAACTGGAAGGAGATTAAGTGGAAATAAAATTGACCAGATAAAACATTCTTTCATGTCTATAAATTTCATTTTTGTAGAATAAGTAATTTTTTAGAAAAAAATGTGTGGCATTACTTTCTGACCAACCCTCGTAGTTAAACTTTCTACCACAGTTCTTTCTTACTCTCTCCTAGATGATGGGAATTAGCTCAGAGATTCTCTGCACCTCTCAGTTTGCCTACAAGTTAAAGAAGAGAGAAATGAGACTACAATTTCATGTTACTTAAATTTTTGCATATCAGATAGTGCATTCTTTGTACACTTTTCATCTGTCTCAGCCTGTTCAGTATTCATGACATCATAGTAGACTAAGCAGTCGTTAAATTTATGATGATCTCTTATGAAGATTTCAGTAATTTCTTACTAATGATTTCAGAGGATTGACTTTGTAGTATTAAAGAGGAATGTATGAAGGGGTGGGTGAAAACATTGCAAGTTGTGTACATAGGTCAAAATTAAAAAGATAAAACAAATTAAGCATTCCAGAATATTTTATAAAAAATGTTGATTTAATTAATATGCATATCTTATGGAAGTTAATGTTACAGGATATAGAAATCTGATTCCAGATCAGGATGTGGGTTCAGATCACATTTGGGTCACCAGTTATGGAATATTGCGTCGGGAGATATTATGAGAGTAGAGTTGGTGACACAAACCGATTTTTATTTCTGGTTTTACTGAATTCTTGCAGTGTGCAACTGAACTCTTTTAACTGCTCCTACACATTCTCTAGCAAAGCATCCTTATCAACTGAATAAATAACTCATGCAACAAGGCAACAAAATAAATGCTATCAGCTACATGTTGCCTTGTCACTACATATATATGGTAGTGATCATTATTATACATTGTTTATAAAATGTGAGGATCATTTGATTAGTTTTGGAAAATGCTCACAGATTGTTTAATTGCAAAATCTCATTTAGTGGATTTTATTTCACTAATCAAATTTTTTTCATATTACAGTCCTCAACAGTAGAAAAAGCTGTTGCTGAGAATGCATCAGGTGACTCATTTCTGGAAAGTGTTAAGAAGACCATTAACTCTCAGAATCTTCACAGTAATTGGTGAAGAAGAAGCATATTCAAAATGGTGATTATTTTCATCATTTTATCTTTTTAAGTGACAATTACCTAAAGACAATGGCCGTCCTCTTTTTGTTAGGTGTCAGAATTTAGAGAAGAATTTGATGCATTATACATTAATTAATTTATGAGGCGCTCATTTGGTGTTCTTCCTCTCTTCTACTGTGAAAGTAGTCTTCGAATCCAACTTGCTATCCTCTTCATTGGGCCACATGGAAAAAATTTTATTTGTTAAATGAATTTTGTAATTTTATATGATTCGTATCTTGTGGTTGTTTCGCAGTTGGAAGTGCCTTGGAAACAACTGCGATTCTTTTTGACTTATACTTTGATTGCTCGCTCACTTATATTGTTGATAATTTAGAAGTTTTGTAAAACTTTTCATTTATTCTGTGAATGAAGGATTGGGATGCTACATTGCTTCAAATGTTAAATATCACCCAATGGGTTTGGAAAATAAAAAAATAAGTTAATAATCCTCTGCCTGCCTCGTATTTAGCTAGAAACTGATGAGGTAACATTTTCTTTTGAAATCCACCATTGGTTAATAAGATTTGGGTGGCAATGAGATCCTTTCTTGAAATATTCTGTTTTTGAGAATATTTCTGCCCTTTACTCCCTGAAGTTGTATGTAGTTTTGGTCCAATCCTTGCCATTTCTAAATTTATCAACATTATCTCTGCATGAATAGTGATATCAATCTCGTACAATGCATTCACTGTCACTTGAACAACAGAAATAAAAGTGGAATTAATAGATGGTTCAGCTCTTTAATTCCATTACTCTCCATGCATTTCCTAATTTTCAGCTTTTATTAGAGCTTGAATTCTCTATTTTTGTCAATTATTCTGGCAAGGATTTAGTGATTGATAAGGCAAAGAAATTGCTACTTTACTAGAGTTGAGGAAGTGTTGTAACTAATCACATTTGAGCAAATATGGTGTGAGAATGTGGAACTATTTACATGTCTAACATTGCATTAATGATTACCAAGTGATCAAATGCAACTGTATTACCTAATAAGGGGTTTAAAATGACATAATCTAGCTTGTTGAGAAATACTAATTTTGGTATTTCCTCAATGGAATGGCCTCTCATATCTTGAACCAGCATTAATATCTAACTGAAGCACTTGTATTTATTTGTGCCTAAATCACCATCAATGTATCCTCAAATTGTAAATTAATCACTAGATAAAGAATGAAAGTTATGAAAATATCAAGTAATACATCTGAGATAATGAAACAAGTTGCTTTTCCTGTTATAGGAACAAAATGTGACATGGAGTATAGTTTACATTTTTATTAAATAAATAAAGTATTTGTAGGAAATGGTTTTTTTTTTTTTCATTTTTGGTAGCAAAAAATGCAACTCCTTTGAGTTGATTTTATACTTGCCGTTTAACTGACATGATTTGATT
Source organism: Ladona fulva (assembly GCA_000376725.2). NCBI lineage: Eukaryota > Metazoa > Arthropoda > Insecta > Odonata > Libellulidae > Ladona > Ladona fulva. Next base: position 122,305 of record KZ308422.1, on the reverse strand, counting down.
GTTTCCGATGGATCTTCAAACTTAGCATTGTGAAATAAGGTTATAATTTTATTTGTTTGCATAAAATTAAGAAACTAATACTGTGTTTTGGTGTGTTGTTACTAGTGATGGGAAAATACCAACCATTTTATCCATTGTGATACAAATTCCCAATAATACTCTAAACTTAATCTGGCGTGAAAGCTTTCACTGCATGATGATTCTGTCAAGTGATGAATTCAGGAATATGCCGTGGTTGTCAATACAAATGACAATGTTTGTATTGACAACCAATTAAAGTTGCAGAGCATGCATGATCCAAACCCAGACATAAAATCAACTTGAAGAATACTAATGTTCTCTCAAAAGAGCCATACAATTTTCCACACATAATACACAAATCAGTTGAAATTGCAAAATAGCTGGAAAATTTCACCAGAGAGGATGGTTACCCAGTCTTCCACATGGAAACAACTTCTGAAACATCTAAAAAGTGAAAGGGACCATATATATAGTGTACCGAAATTCAGGACAGCATCATTTTTTACCTCAAGAAGCCAGCAGCATTGTTGGTGTTACATTGTCATTTGTATTGACAACCACTGCATATTCCTGAAAGTCATTGTGTCATGGACTCTGAACTTCAGTATCCAATATGATTTTGATTCCTCCTACAATTATATTTCATTATTTTCTAGGAACTGTTGGTTTGGGATTTGGTTTTAGTGAATAAAGTATATTTATCATCATAAATCATGTGGTGGGGAGGGATTTTTCCCACACTAAAGGCAGTATTTTGTCAGTGCATCTACTGACCCTATCCCCACTGTGTGAACATCTCAAGAGAACATCTTAAAACTCATGTCCCATTTAATGGGTTAAACATGTATGTTGTCCTATGTATATTTGTTTGTCATTTAAGTCTGTGTCCATCAAGGAAGTCTTAGATAAAGATTCAAGAAATCTCTTATCTCCAACTTTTCCAAGGGCAATGAGTGATTGTGTATCAGTTAATTCCTTTCAGAAAAAAATGTGTGTGATACTTCGTCAAGGACAAGTCAGTCCAGGTCATTGCTTTAACTTATTTCTTTCCCACAAAATTTACCATATTTCACCTCTTTCAGGAATCACGAGAAAACAGAGTTAACAGCTGGAAAGCATTTCAGGCATCTGGATCTGGCAAGAACAAAAAATTCAAAGGATTCAAGCCTCCAAAGCATAAAGCTGAGTCTAGGTATGTTAACTCAATATCTTTCCACCTTTGTTATTAAAGTTTGTATAACTTTGATAGCAATTGTTCCTGTAAAATACGAGGGTCGTTCAATAAGTCCTTAGAAAAAAATAGAAAACTAATTATTTTGTGTAGATTTAAAAAAATGTTTTGTTTCATCAATACTTGGTTTTCAAATTATGTGAAGTAAATGATTAATGATACTTTGTTTTTAGTTTAGAAGCTTAGTTTAGGGTTCATGAATACTTGATGAAAAATTGTTGCAAAGTGTAGTAAACACCTGAAAGGGATTGAATATCAAAGAAGAGCATCCAAGAACTTGATGTAACACAGCAATATTGCACTCTCTCTTAATTTCTTTCTCTCTTAGTTTCTCCTCTTAATTTTTTCTTTCTTTCTCCCCACAGATTTCTACCAGCATTTAAGTATGCCATGGTACAATCAGTGGCAACAAAGGCATTTTCAGTTTTCTGTTAAAATCTTTAAAAAAATCTTTGCAATTGCTTTTTGCTATGGAATGCCACCAAGTTAAGTCCGACACCATTGAATTTATCAAAATCTTTCATGAGAATACTCGTTATTCTATCATCTTCCTCTTTTAGATCTTTCGATTCTCTAACAGTTTTACTCTTAATTTTTGAAAAAAAATTCTTCATAGCTTCCACCAAGATTTTACTTTACTACAACTCGTTTCAGGAAAAGATGGCCATAACCACATAACAAATGTTTTTGGTAGAAACTGGTCATGAAAACTTGGTGGAAGCTATGAATGACTTTGGTTTTATTTAAAACGCATTGCTTTCCACAAAGTCTGGCCACCGCATATCAATTATATTCCTCCTGTTGGTGTATTTTCTTACACAAATTGACTATGAAGATTTAAAATTTTGCATCTCATCTGTTCTATAAAGTTATTATACGAGGGCTGTATGATAAGTACTTGTGTTAGGCAAGAAAATGCATTTTTTAAACTTCTTTAAAATTTATTTCTCAATATAGTCTCCTTTCAACTCAATACATTTAGTCTTTTTCAAGCCATCCAAAAAATATGTTTTGCCAAGAAATCTCATGGGGCCAAATCTGGAGATTAGGGCAGATGAGGTAGCAATTCGTACTGTAATTTGACCATTTTTGCTGTGGCAATTGCAGATGAGTGAGCTGGTGCATTGTCATGACGGAAGACTTTTTTCTTCACCTCACATCACTTTTTTCTTTTCCAAATGGGGCCGTTTTTTTCCTCAATTCAACATCGAATTGGTCCAATAAATCAACATAGTACTGCCCCGTGATTGTCCTTCCCTTCTCCAAATAGTTGGTGAAGATGATGCCCCGCAAATCCCATAAATGGTGGCCATGACTTTTCTGCCTGATGGAATCGTTAACGCCTTCTTCGGAGCAGGTTCGCTGGGTGAAATCCACTGTTTTGACTGTTCTTTCATTTCTGGCGTGTAGTAATGGATCCATGTTTCGTCAACAGTCACAAAACACTGTAGAAACTCTTTCGGATTGTGCTTAAACATGTCCAAACAGTGCTCCGAAGTTGTCATGTGATTCTGTTTTTGCTCCACTGTGAGAAAACGCGGCACCTATCTCGCCGATAGCTTTCTCATGCCCAATTTTTCGTATAGGATACTTTGTATGCATTCAATTGAGATGTTTACAATGTCAGCAATCTCTCTGATCTTCACACGGCGGTCTGCTAGCACAATATCATGAACTTCGTTAACCATATCCTCCATAGTCACCTCAATAGGACGGCCTGGGTGCCGTTCATCAAAAATGGATGTTCGGCCACGCTTGGATTCATTAAACCAATATCTTATGGTAGTCATTGAAGGTCCATGGTCCTTATAAACAGCATGCAACTTCACCTTGATTTCCTCACACGTCTTCCCGTCAAAAATAAGAAATTGAATCACTGATCGATATTGCTCTTTCTCCATGGTGTGGCAAGCAAACACGAACTTGACTACTTTCAACAGCTATCAAAACAAAACTACTCAATTAATCTGTCTGAAATTTAATTTTAACAGTCATATATCTAAAGATGGCGTTAAATTATTGCATACACATTTTGTGTCAGTCGTGCCATCAGTCACTAAACACGGGTACTTATCAGCCCTCGTATACTCTGCCTTAAAATAAAGCTACCTTGACATTTATTATGCAGATATTTTAGTGGTTAAGGAGAGGTAGAAGACACAGGGAGGAGTACCCATTGACTACAGGAGAAAGAAATCATGATTTGTTGAAGGTTATAATCTCAGTCTGTTAGAAAATATGTAATTTGGAAGACTTTTCTTGAAAATGAATTGGCAGCTTTTATGGACATTCATTCACATGTTTTTTGGTGCCCTTGAATGTCAGAAATTAATTTTAGGAAGAGATCATGAGAAAAGGTTCTTCAATCCTTTTGTATTAGTGTCATACTGTACATAAGTGTAACCAGGAGTTGTCTCTCTGGGGATTCAGAGCTGTAGAGGAAATGGAAAATTGCTCACATCTCTGAAGCAGACTAACTTCTGGCTGTATGTAACAAAGATGGCATCTAATTTATGTTTACATATATTCCCTGTGAGTCACCATATAACTATAAGTATTTCAATAATTATAAATTACCTCCCATAACCTCGATTGTTTAAAATCTGTTTTGGCTACGGAGGATAATTTCAACACCCAAACTCCCCCCTTGGCTATGCCACTGTTACATGACGTTATAGTGTATGTGGCACTTTACTGTAAATATGCTTATAAATAATATTTTGCATTTTCAGATAAATGAAAAGAAGAAAAAGCTCAAGCGAGAAGGGCGTGATCCAGTAGTAGATGAAGATGACCCAGTTAACCGTCGACATGCTGTGTATGTGATGACGATGCGATTGTTTGCAGACATGGAGCGTAGGAGAAGGGACTTGGAGCAGCGAGACATGGAGGAGCGTAAGAGAAAGAGGGAGCAAGAGATTCAGGAGGAACAGAAGGCTACTTTAGAGAAGGAATGGCAGAAGAACTTTGAGGTTAGCCTTTCAATCTCCATTTTTTTTGTTTTTAAACATGTGTGCAATCTGTAGCCAGGGATGCAAGATTTTCCCAGTGGATGGGATAATTGTTCATAGTGATGACTTTTCTCATGCCCCCAATGAAATTCCAGTTGTACTTCCTGATCACATAAACTAAAGTTTAAAGTGGTTTATTGTCCATTTAAAACATTCTCCTGTTCAAATCATACTTTCATTTAGAAATCTAAAAGTTGCTACCTGTTTTAAAATATCAGTTCTTCAACTTGACTACTGCAAAATTTTTAATTAAGTTTTTATAAGAAAAATTTTTCCTTAAAACTAGCAAGAATGTAAAGTAAATTTTTTTCTCTTCATCCAGAGAATTAAATAGTTTTCTAATTTACAGAACAGTTTGCAGATTGGAAATTGGATTAACCATTCACAAATGTGAAATAGAGTAATTTTGACCCTAGAGGCGCTGCCTTCTATTGAAATTATATTGTAACTTGGTTGGTATGATTAGCCTTAAGGATTTGTTTATTACATCTTTTTCTCTGGTTTGAGAGGATCTCATCTCGGCTTAGCTGCTTTCTTAGAAGTTTCTCTCAGGTGTTCACTTTTCTTTCAAAATTTTAGTTTAGTGTGCTGGGCTTGAGAACAATTTTTTCTCTTTCTTTTTGTGTGATTCTGCAACAAAAAAGTAAAACTTTCAACTTTTGAGCATTCATTCAAAAATTGGAGAGAAATTATAGCTGTTGCATTTACACTTGGAGTATTGTTGTTAAACCAAATGTTTAAAAAAATTCTCTTCAAATTAATGAAGGAAGATTGCTTTAAAGCAATTATGCATTTTCAGTCTAATTTTTATTGTCATAGGTTTTTTTATATGCTTTGGATTATAGTCAATGAACACACTTAAGGGGTTAAGTGTCATCCTGTTAACATCTTAAAGAATAGTTAACACATGTTAAGTATCCTGTTAACATGTTAAATAATTGTTAGAACATGTTAGGTATATGGTCATTACGAAAGAATTCCAACATTGTGGAAAGCCACTATTTGTAGGAGAAGAGCTTTTGTAAGTAATGACCTAAAGGAGGAGACATTTTTTCAGTACTTAATGACCAATCTAAAATTCAAACCTCTTTTAAATTCTCATAAAAGGAAGCCCCATCTATAAGGGGATTCAATTTGAATATTCGATTGTTTTACACTACATTGAGTAAAATGAATTCACCCTTAAACCATATTTAGGCATTACCAAGATCTACTAATTTTAGTTTTACTGATCAATTAATAAGTATTTTTATTGTATTTATTTTTTTATTGTTAGTATCTGGAAGGGAGGGTGTAGTTATAAACAAATAGCCCCATCTTTAGATCCTACATCATGAATCTTTTCTAATTTGAAGGAATGATGGGAGCAGGAGAAATGGTTCCATATTTGGTACATTCTCAACTTTATACTCAGTATGTACTCAGCTTAAGGTAGTCAAGGGATTCCTCACAATAAATAAACCAACTTCTTCTTCTTCAGTATCATCTCATTTGTTTGTGCATCTCTACATGAGGGTTTAAAACGATAAATCTGTCTGTGTTTTATATCTTTCAGTCAAATCAAGGCAGAGATTTCTACAAAGTTATCTGTTTTCATTTATCTCATTGTTCAGTTCTTAGAATTTTGTCTTGGTTACAAATACTTGAAAAGAATAAATAATAAATAGATTCATTTCTGTGTAATCAGCAGTGGAATTAACCTTTCAAGGGGAACACCAGAGTTGCATGACAGGGATTTGCTGGAGACTTTCAGGGTAGGTTCCCTGCTCTAAAATAACATTTTATTTTGAAAAAAATTTAAATATTAA
>KZ308422.1:62444-107651 GCA_000376725.2 Ladona fulva | reverse complement strand
TTTTTTTTGAGGGGTGGGGAATGCATTTACGCACCCTGACAGGTGGCCTACGGAGCCTCCCCGTGTGTGGGACTCGCTCGGGAAATTGTGAGAATACCCACTAAACCCCACCCCTTCTTCGTCTAGGACGTCACGCTGGCACCGCTTGCGCATTACTTCGGCGTGGTCCTTATTCCCTAGTTAGTTAACTTTCCTCTTCATTTATACTCATCTCTTCAGTTCTTCAGATATCCGTTCTCTTTCTTATCTCTCAGGACTGACTCTATGAACTGCGCTATTGCGTTCCATTTTTCTCTATGTTCGATCATTATATCAATTATATTTTCGGTCGTAAGTTGACCGGTGATATCTTCTAGTGCTGCCCGTTGGTCTCTCCAATTAGTGCAATGGAACACTGTGTGTTCTGTATCGTCTTTTTGGGCCCCACAAAGGGTGCAGTTGGGAAGTAGTTTTGGATATCCTTGTAATCAACAATTTATTGCAAAAAGACAACTTTTTTTCCAGTGAGTAATCCGTGGAAAATCTTCTTAGCTTGTCTCCTAAGTAGATAAATAGAAACATAACTCTCAGCCGTGGATTCGGGATTGTCATCTACCTTGAAGATGGCTTGTGAGTTGGCAACCAATACATCGCTTTCCCATGAACTGTTTATGATGAAAATTTTTATGTTTACATCATCTTTTATCATTTACAGCTTCTGAAATGTTGTGGAAAGATAAAAATGGGTGCTCTTAGAATTTTGAATTCATCTCCCATCTGATGCGAGATAAGGACTTCAAAACATTATCATTGACATTACAGCATTAAAGAATTTTCTGCTCAAAGAAAAAGGGTATAGAGTGATAACATGCAGGGGAAAAAGGAGTTGCTTCTGGAAGATCTGAGCAGCTTTTTCTTTCCCAAGAAAGTCAATGAACCACCCAGAGCTCATACATAACAAACTTTGTTTTTTTTTTAAATGGATGTAACTATACATATTAGTAGAGTTGTCATAAGGCAGACCAATACATTTTAACATTTTAGCTCAGTAAGTTTAACAGTATAGCCTATCTTCAAATTTCTTCCCTGAAATTGATTTTTATCTCAGAATAGGTTGATAGGCATTCAATAGTCTGTCCAACTGCTGTAAATCGAGAAAACAGATTATTGATTCTGCTGAATGAACATATCAGAACACAAGCAGTTACTACTTCATAATTTTCACAGCGATACGTAACTTCCATCCAGTAATTCTTTGAATTAAGCAGTCGGGATGCATAAAAGTTTTTTATAATTAAAGTTTTAAATATTTATATAGAATATCAATGGAAAAAGGAAAACTCAGTTTGTAAAATTTCACAATATATATTTCTCTACTGCGACATGTTTCAACTCACAGAGTTATTCATTGACTATATAGAATATGTTTAAGATGTATTCCGTTTTTCCTTTCAGTATCCTATTATTCATAGAAGAGAAAGCTCAATCCAATATCAAAACGTTCACACAGGTTAACAGGTTTTACGCACTTAGCAATCGGAAAAATATTACGATAAGATGACAGAGCAGATGACGCTGTAGGTACCAAAGAAAGCTCTTTATCAATCGTATCTCTTTTCAGTGTATCTTCGTTTCTTAGTTAAACCATCGGACGATATGGCTTTCAGGGGGAGCTTCCTCTTATTAACCATTGCATCGATTGCTTTTTCCGGTAAGCCTTCCAAATAATTGCTCTGTTTGTCATTCCGTGTGTGTCTCTTCGAATAGAATGTCGTTAAATCACCAACTACTACAGAAAAACACATGGTCTGCCGATTTTTCACAAATCATCGTTTATTATATTAATTGAAATGTGCTTTACTTTTTCGAGAATTTTTAATTTTAGCTTGCAGTTTTATCAATATCAACACAGACTTTCCTGATATTTTATCCACAAAGTAATTCCGTGACTGGCATACAGGGCAGGGTAATATTTTTCTTCCTGAAAATCTGCTGTGGAAATTGCGAAGTATTCTTGATTTAAGATGGTTGTTGAGTTCCACAAAGTCACACTTGAATATATTAATTTTATTTTGTTAAGCATCTTTGTTCCTGCTTCTTTTCTATCTGTCTAAACGCTCTATTTCACGGCAATTTGAAAGACTGAGAATGACGTACTTTACGCCCTACTTCTCTTACAACTTTACGCTCTTTCTTAAATATTTTCATCGATTCATTCTTACAACTAGAGTATTCTTCAAAATATTAATAATAATTGTAAGTAATGTGAGAACAGAGAAAACTTTTGATTTGTGGTTTTGATTAAGCCACTGATTTATTCATTGCAATCGTATTTGGGAGTTCACGGTATTAAGACAACACTGGAACGCGCGGCATTAAAAGCTGCAGAAAACACCCTTTTTCAAATACAGTTGATAATAAATCTGATACACCAGTCATGATTAGATGTGAAACTGATTTGGGCGATCGTAATTGCAAATAGAACGTGGAAACTGTAGCTTTGGGATGCAGGTAACGGAAAATGATCACGGAAGTATGGACATCCTGACTGACTCAGCAACCCCCACAATGCGCCCCCGCCCAGAATCGGTCGTCCAACTGTTATTCGTGAATGGGCTCCATAAAATGAGATCTTTATATCTGATGGAAGCAAATTTTATGGAACGATAATGCTGGTATCCAAAGAAAATCACAAACCTATCAGTACATGGAGCAGGTACATTCGGGGACGTAATTAGAAATTATAACGTGGTGGACCAAAGGGTAAAAATAGAGGGGGTGTGTTTGTAGTTTGTACCCAATTATAAAACTTCCGAATTGAAGTTTTAAGACGTATTCAAAACTGACGGGTGGACCGAGGGGGGGGGGGAGGAAATTTAAGGGAAAAGTGCTTCGTCAGCTGAAGTCATTTCGTAGGCCCCCATCGGGAATCGAACCCGGGAGTCAACCAGTGGGGACTCCCGTGGGTAGGGAGAAGTGGTCAACCCGATCCACCGAAGTGGAACGCGTTGACCACTTGGCTATCCGGGAACCCGGTTCCATCGACATTTTTGCTTCTTGGAATATTTGGTGAATGAATCTTCATACTTCCCCAGTATTACCGAAGAAACGCACGAATAATGAGAAACAACGTAGTTCATACAGAAAATTGATTTCGAGTAATAAGCATATGACTCACTGAATCGAATACTCGTTACCACGGCATGTCTTGAATATGGCCAATGTAGTCAAACAGATCCGACTGAGAAACACACAAACCGGATATTTTGTTCGATAGAAACATTAAAATAACTGTAAATAACGTTTACTTCAATTTCACCTGAATTGCCTCAATGCCAGTACGCTTGATTGCGGATTTTCTGTGCATTTTCCCTAACCCTTTCATTCGAAAAGATGTGGGGAAGTAGCTGAAACTCTCAAGAATACTGCTTTCTTTTAACGGTGTTCTTCTGTTTGCTTTGTTGTGGAATTCGTATCGATGTCGCTATAAATTTCACAACTAAGCTAACGGCTATATCTTATCGCATTTAATTCGATTGTCTTTATATTTCTTATCTAATCGTTATCAAAAGTCCCGATTAAACTCTGCACCTTACCTGAACGTCCTTCCTTCACCGTCTCTGTTGATATAAAGCGACTCAATTGAGAAGACGGAAACGGCTCCTCAAACACTATTCCCCCCACTCCCCCTGTGTTAGATTCGTATGTATACAAACTCTTAAACATTTCATTATGGTGAAATTAAAATTTAACGTGACAAACATTCTCCTTCCTTTCTCTCCTGTTATTCCGATGCCTTCTAATATTTTTTCAAAGCCTAAGATTTTCGCCCAAATGCCCTAGTTCGATTTTCACTCGCTCTACTCTTCTCTCACAGAAAATTTTATGCCTCAGTAGAGAAAGTACATCCTATATATACAAAATGTTATTTTTCATGAATGATTGGAGGAACTCGAACTTAGATGAAAGAGTTAATTTTTACATGCTAATTATTAGCGAATCAACAAAGTGTAGGTAACACAAATTCCTTCGCTAATCGGTTGTTCTATGAGGGGAGGGGGGTTTCCAGTGATAAAATATTGAATCGTTTTGTCTTTTCTAGGAATAGCTTTTTATAATAACTTCCCACAGTGAGTTCGATACTTGAGATATCAAGATCGCGGAGGCTTGTGACTCTCCGTTGCAAGGGTTTCTCTTTAATATCATTCCACTCCACTCATACTTAAAACGGGATTACCGCTTAGAAAACATACATTCCTCATATTTGAATGATTCCCATGGTAAATTTATTAAACACACATCACATAATTAGTCTAAAGAGTTTGTTGTTGCAGTAAAACTGTAGCATTGTATGATTCTAGGCAGGTGGGCTTTTTTCGAATCACTCCTGGGCCATTCCATGTCAAGTGGACCAACGGTCCCCACTTGACCATTACCGATTTCAATGAAATTTTGTGTGAACATAACTTCATATCTTCTATGTACATTTCCCAAGTTTTACATCCATCGATGAAATATTTGCTGAGATATAGTCATTTGTTTGACCCCCTACCGCAGCCTTCTACAGTTAGACATAGATTTTTAGCAAGTCTGAGATACGTTATCTCACGCAGTATTCCGTTGAGCAAAACAAAACTTGGTATTCTTATACAACCTATGTAACTCTATTACACAAAATAATAACAAATCTTATATGAGNTGGAGCCTACTCAGCTTGCTCACAAAGCATTCCCAAACAGTGTGGAAGAGATGTGGCATGGTAGTTCAGTGTTTAGAACACCTGTCTAGAAAGGGGAAACCTGAATTCGAGTCTCAGTTGTGTCACTATTTTTTACTCCTGTTTATCCTTGGGATTCAGCTGCACAGATTATCTGTCCTATGCTATATCCTCTTCAACATCCAAAAGAATGGTTTTTAAGGGGTTTTTTCTTCATTTTAATAAGAAGCATAAATTAAATCCTGTGCACAATGATATCAGAGTAAGAATTTATGAATAGATTATTTTCCGCAGTATCCCGTGCATTTATATAAATCCAACTCAACTACAAAACGGGAATATAAGGCCCGAGAAATCGGAATTAAAGTGAAGTTACCTCCGCCCAAAAATTGTGGCGCGAAAAAATTAAAGTTTTACATTATATGTCTCTGCAAATAAACATAACATCAACGCGATACTTTTTGCCTTATAACTACATAACACGAAGTGTACGAATAAAAAGTTTCACTTTCCGAATGCTTTCCGTTGGCTTAATATTTGTCTTTATATAATAGAGCATGCTGTTATCCCTCTAAAAATGTAGACTTGGTTTTTCATCTCCACATTTTTCAAGTCTCGATTTTTGGGCGGAGGTAACTTCACTTTAATTCCGATTTCTCGGGCCTTATATTCCCGCGATGAAAAACCAAAATCAGGTTTTTAGAGACATAAAAGCATGCTCTTTCCTATAAAAGTAATTCGAAAAAGTTTCGAGAAGGTCTTTTTTCGTAAACGTTAGCTGAATATACCCTATTTTCGGCGTCGTAACGAAATCCGTAATATTTACAGTCAAATATTAAACCAACGGAAAGCATTCGGAAAGTATAACTTTTTATTCGTACACTTCGTATAAAGTAGTTATAAGATACAATATGTCGCGTTAATGTTATGTTTATTTGCAGAGATATAAAATGCTAAACTTTAAAATTTTTTTCGCGCCACACTTTTCGGGCGGAGGTAACTTCATGTTCATCCCTATTTCTCGGGCCTTATACGCCCGCGATGAAAAACCAGAATTAGGTTTTTAGAGAGATAAAAGCATGCACTTTCTTTTAAAAATAATTTGGAAAAGTTTCGAGAGGGTCTTTTTTTGTAAATGTGAGCTGAATATACCCAATTTTCGGCGTCGTAACGAAAATCACAATATTTGCACTCAATTTTTAAACTAACGGGCGACATTAAGAAAATGAAACTTTTTATTCCAACACCTTGTATACAGTAGTTATAAGGCACAAAGTTTCGTGTTTATTGTATGTTAATTTCAAAAGATATAAAATGCCAAACTTTAAATTTTTTTCGAGCCATAATTTTTTGGGCCGATTTTGCTTCAAATTTTCTTCGCAGATTTCGCTCATATAAGATTTGTTATTATTTTGTGTAATAGAGTTACATAGGTTGTATAAGAATACCAAGTTTTGTTTTGCTCAACGGAATACTGCGTGAGATAACGTATCTCAGACTTGCTAAAAATCTATGTCTAACTGTAGAAGGCTGCGGTAGGGGGTCAAACAAATGACTATATCTCAGCAAATATTTCATCGATGGATGTAAAACTTGGGAAATGTACATAGAAGATATGAAGTTATGTTCACACAAAATTTCATCGAAATCGGTGATGGTCGAGCGGGGCATTTCTCTAAAATTGGTCCACTTGACATGGAATGCCCCTCCTCTACGGTTAGGAGCAATAAAATTTCCGTCGATGATAAGGAAAAGGAAGCAGAATTTTTTCTCCTCGAAGAAGACAGGCATGCATTTTTGCCACTGGGATTCTACATTTACTAGGTATTAGTAGAGAATATCGATCCCCAAAATATCTTATCTGGCTGAAAAATTATCAAAATGGCTACCTCTTGTAGCATCAGCATTTTGAAATGTATATTTGTTACAGTTTTTACCCTCCAAATAAAACTTTTTGCTAAACGAAGTCAAATTTTTGCAAATTTAAATTCTATAAAATTAAATTACATATTCTTATAATAAAGGATGGGTACAAATTGGTTATCAATACAAGGTATAAGCAGACCCCTATGAATGTGAGATTGATGAGAACTGCCGAAGAGATATGCACATAAGTAAGGTAAGGTCTGGTAACCTTTTTCATGAGTAAGATAACATTCTTGATCTGCCCAATTGAGTGGGATCCCCAGATAAGCTGGTTTTGCACGACGAATTTAACAACAGTATATCAAAGGAAACTTGAATAAGGCAATTTTTATTTCCGCAAAGAAAAAAAATTTCTCTCAGAATAATGCTATTTTCACTTACGAAAACACCTCATTGTCACATTGTTAAAATTTAGCTATTTCTGAGGTTCATATCTTATTTTTAACTATAAAAGACCAGTATTTAACCATTGGTTGATTAATACAGGGGCTAAAATTCCTGTCTATTCACAACTCCAATGCAAGTTCTTTTTAAATAGGAGTATAATAAATCATATCTTATGTCTCCAGACAATGTCTTCCTTAGACATCCCTTACTCCATAAAATTTGTTCAAGGTAAAATTATTCTCAATAGTAATTCTTCCAACTTTTGGGTTGGTAATATAGCTTAAGATGTTGGTTGCCAGCAAATTATCCCTACCTAATAATTATAATCCCTAATAGGCCAAGGTAATAGTACCCAACACTTAAGCCAGGCCATTGTGAAATTTATAGATAAATAAACAAAGCCAGAGCCTCTTGCTTTTAAAAGGAAAGGTAGGATACACATGTCCAGTTAACTGGACAATGGCCTATAGCAAACAATACAGATGTCCAGTTAACTGTTAAGTAACAAAGAGTTAGCATTTCTTTATATGAGTAATTCAGTGAAATTAATTTGCAAGGGACTTAAACAACTCAAACTTCTTGTGACCTTTAAGCCACAGAATGCTCTAAAGCCAAAGAAAAAGGATTCTGTTCTTTCTTTTCACATCAGTCTCTGTTAATCACTATGACTTCAAGGTAGAATTATGGCCACTCAAATTTTCTTCATTCATAAATTTGAACTAAGTTTTTAACATTTTCAGATGTTCATATTATTGCTGTGTAAACAAGACTATGTTCCAAAGATAAACAGGTGTAAAAATAGCAACATGACTCCAGGTCTCCAAGTTTCCCCTGCAGGTACTCTAACCACTGAACTACCATGCCACATCTAATCCACATTGCCATGTGAATGTTTTATCCTTGGGATTCAGCCACATGGCTTATATGTGCTATATTATTTCCTTTCCAACATCCTTGTGATTACCTTATAACATCACTTTGTGAGCTCAGTGAGAACCCCCTTGGTAGTTAGTGCCACTGCATGGAGCCTACTCAGCTTGCTCACAAAGCATTCCCAAACAGTGTGGAAGAGATGTGGCATGGTAGTTCAGTGTTTAGAACACCTGTCTAGAAAGGGGAAACCTGAATTCGAGTCTCAGTTGTGTCACTATTTTTTACTCCTGTTTATCCTTGGGATTCAGCTGCACAGATTATCTGTCCTATGCTATATCCTCTTCAACATCCAAAAGAATGGTTTTTAAGGGGTTTTTTCTTCATTTTAATAAGAAGCATAAATTAAATCCTGTGCACAATGATATCAGAGTAAGAATTTATGAATAGATTATTTTCCGCAGTATCCCGTGCATTTATATAAATCCAACTCAACTACAAAAATAAAATTGTTATTTTTTCTATATTATAAAATAAGTAAATCATAGGGGCACCCTGTATATACTCTACTCTGTGAATTAGTGGATCCATGGGTTAGGGGGCACAGGGTGCCATTGCCCCCCCTCTCCCTTAGTGACTTTGAAGTGTCTATTATATGTAGACGCTTCTAAAGTTGCTTGCATTCTGCAAGCTAAGGAGTGATTAGTTACCACTATTCCCTCAAAACTGTTTCACAATCGATACTTACAAAGCTCTATATTGTGAGCAATGTATTGAATAGGAAGGCTTTTAACCTTACCAAAGAAACATGGTGAAACTTCAGGGCCCCAACTTCTGGCCTTTTGTAATGAAATCTTGATAAAAATGAGAGAGGGCCATTAGAGGACCTAAGTAAGCATCCATGTTGTTATTTTAGCTGATAGGTTTACTTAAAATTGTATTTTAATCCCCCCCCCCCCCCAGGGCCCTAAAACATACACAAATAGCTAAGAAGCTTTCAAAATCCACATTGGCCCAAGGCAAACATTCAGGTAGCCAGCAAAAGATTCAACATCTTGATTCACTTATTCCAAGTTTCCCTATGATTTATAATTGAAGAGCATTTCGAGCACCTATAGTTGAAAGCAAGATTACTTTTGAATTTTTGCAATGCCTTTACATACATTCAAGATCCGAAGGTATTCTGAAGAATAAATTCTCTGAATTCCTCTCCCTTCTTTGGTCATGCATCCTTCTTTTAAATATTTCTTAGTATAAAATTAGCTATTGTTGTTAAAAATTGAGATATCTCCTTTTTAGTATCAAAATAATCAGCAAACTGCTAGGGAAATAAATGTATACTGCTTATTCAATAAAATTTTCCTATTAAATATATAAATTATTGGTAATATCAACTCTTATAGAGTAGTAGCCAAAAGTTCTCAACAATAACTGTTAACTGCAACTGTAGGAAAAAGTTTTATCTTAGTTATGAAAGATAACACCTGTTGTGACTTGCCTACCCCTCCAGAGGGAGAACATTCCCTTTACTTTTCTCCTGCACACCATTGCAGGAAAATTTGAGACCTCTGCAGCAAAGGGGTTAAATTTTGTTTACATATGTGTAGTCTTTCTGGTATTTATTTACATCATCTGGACTTTTCTGTACAATCTTTTCTTGTGTTTCTGAAAGCATGTATGGATGGAAAACTAGTCCTTTGGCAGAAATAATTCTTCTTTTCGCCTCTTTTGTTATGAATTTCCAAACCTTACCTTTCCAATATGTTCTTCTTCTATCCAAAACCATTCCATTCCATCTTCTCAATACTTTTGCCCTTTCATTAAACCTTTAACTGTATAATGCATGTATTTATATATGGGTTATCTGGAAAGTTAATTTTGTTGGCAGTTGTAAATCACAATTAGTTACCCATGTATAAGTGCATCAAAACAAAGCTCTGGCCAGCAAGGAAATCTTATATGTGAAAAAAGAGATTAAAATCAGATAGGGCATTGTTTAGACTATGCTTCACTAATTTTACAGTGAATTTCATCTGCTAACACAATATGTATATCCTAAAACTGTATGATTAAGCACTTTTATGTATGATGGGTGTTTAGATTTCCTTGAACACTATCTCTACCCATATTATATTATAAGCATCTACACTTCCATCTTCTCCAAAAGTTATGTCTGTGCCTTGCTTACCTGAGCAACTAGTTGGTACTCATTTGTGCTCTTGTGGTTACTGAGCATCTACAGTAAACCAAACTTACTTCATTGTCTATGACAACCGAAGGCAATGAGTCTTCCTGGTATCTTGTAGTAATTCTGTAACAAGCGTCTACAAAATAGAATTGTATTTTTTATCAACTTTTGTCAATAGGCAACATGAAACATTCAAGTCATACATATTTGATTTTTAGATTTAAAAGAGAAAATCATTTCACCTCCTTTTAAAACTGTTGAATTAAATTTATTAACTTAGGTTCATTTGCTCATTCCTAAAACCCTATATAAAGAATTACTTTTTGGGAATATTCTGGGAAGGAGTTAATTCAAGTTCTCTGTACCTATTACAAATATGAATAGAAATTTTTTAAATACATTGATGCCACTAACTTCTCTATTAACGTTTGGAACTGAGATTTGGCATTGGTGAACCAGATGGTTTGCTCCCTGTGATACTCAGAGGAGCTGCAACATAATGAATGAATATTTATTCACTAATATATTTCTTCTTATAAAATACAGGTGCAAAATCAATATTAGCCCAAGAGCATGAAACTCAACCAAAGATTGAGGGAACTGGAATGAAGGCATTGCTTCTCTCTACAGACAAGCCCAATAAAAGCCTTAATACTCTAAAAGAAACAGCTAAAGCCAGTCTTGCAGAACATGAATCTCTTATTCATAAACTTGTTTCTCAAAGCAGCTCAGGTGGGAAGGTAGCAAGCGGTGATACTCCAAATGACATAAATAGAAACACATCAGCTGGTATTGTTCCTAAAATAATACCAGTTGGGGAAATTATACTCCATAATACCGTCCAAGGAAATCAAGAGAGTGTAACATCCAAAGCTAAATTAACTGGTCATCAAATAATTTCCCCAGAAAGTCATTGGAACCATGATCACATTTCTGGGAGAGGGGGAGCTCATACTTATTCACAGCCCCCTGAGATCACAGCTATGTTGGCTGGCATCTTTGTTGCATTTGCTGTGATTGGTTATTTTGGATTAGTTTGCTGGAGGAGAGCTCTTGAGTAAGTATTTAAATTGAATTCATTGATTTTAGAAGTATGTTCCACATTATATTGTATAAGGAAAAAAAACCAATTGCAGAGAAAAACAATGCCCACTAATTTTTGCACATAGAATTAATTTGCTCTCATATTTTTATACCATAGATTTCATTATTATGAAAATGAAATTATGTGATGAATAGTTGATATGTAAGAGCTATAGAGCTTTGGATAACTAGAAAAAGGTGGCATGCACTTGTTCTAGATATATTTACTCATCACTGTGATGTAACAAAAATTTTTGAATTTGTGTGCACCAAGATGATTTGATACATTACTCTGGTATCCTTTTAATTATGAATTCTTTGGGATATAAAGAGGTATGTGGGCTTTTAGTGATAATATTACCATGATTTATCATGTACCAAAAATTAAATAGCATAGCTGAAGATTTAGATTGTTATCACAAATTTTGAAAAGCTTTTTAAAAATTTCAATATTTGTTTTATCACCTTTATTTTGACTTACACTTTCCCTACAAAGAGCTACTAGAGAAAAACATGGGAAATGAAAATAAATATTCCATCATCATATCTTGAGATAAGAGGAAAATGATTGATTTTCTTAAAGATGAATTTTCAATAACTTAATCATGGTTTTCATAGCTGTAAAGTATTTGAATGAAAAATTGTCAAGAAAACTTCATATTCTTTAACCTTTTGCATCAAATGTGTTTTTCTTCATCTTCCTTTATTTGTTTTTCTAATCAGGAGGAAATATGGCAACAGGGAAATGCTAGTTGATGAAGAGGAATTCAATTCTGATGACTGAAGTGACTGTGTTTTGATGGTGGATTTAGACTGAAATGTGGAAACAAAACTTGGACCAAAAAGTATAATTTGAAGGCATATAATCCATTTTAGTATGCTAGAAAAACATTTTTGAACTACAAGGCATTTTTATTTTAATCTAACAGAAAATACAGGAAGAAAAGGATTAAAGGAAAGGAAGGTATCTTATTAGGTTGAAAACCTACGAAAATCCCAAAGGAATAACAAGTGTGAAAAATAGCGACACGACTGGGACTCGAACCCAGGTCTTCCACTTTCCCGGCAGGTATTCTAACCACTGAACTACCGGCATGGTACACGGCACGGTAGTTCAGTGGTTAGAATACCTGCCTGGAAAGTGGGAGACCTGGGTTCGAGTCCCAGTCGTGTCGCTATTTTTCACACTTGTTATTCCTACAGGAAGAAAATTTCCAGTCATCATTTAAATAGATAAGGATTGTGGCTGTGTGCAATATCCTGAATTTTCATAAAATTGTATTGATTTACACAAATATTGAACTGAAAAAGGACCTCAATCTTTTGAAAGTCATACAGACTTGTGCAGTTGAGACATCAACTTTTGCTGCTGCACAACACTCTCTCAGAAGGCCCTTTCAATGAAAAACTTCAGAATCTTTTATTTAACTCATAAGCAAATTTAATCTATATGTTCCAGAGCCATATTGCCATATAAATGGTAATACAATTCTGAGCAACTCTCTTCAAACATCGAAGGGAGTTGCTTTAACACTATCTTGTTGAAGGAAATGTATGGTGGTTCACTTGTATCTCAGTCTTAAATGTACTTAACATTTACAAAAAAAACTTCTTTCATTCATTGCTGAGATTTAGTAGAAATTTTAGCAGATTCTAAATATATGAGCCATGAGTAACTATTTTATTTAATTGTTTTCATTGCTGATTAAAAGGAGGAATTGATTTAATTTATTTTAAAATAGGCAACACTCTAAAAGATATATAAAAGATCCTACAAAATAATGACAGAGATATCTTTAATGACTTCATTATCTCTAACTGCAGAATCCTACAGTAATTTATTTTTAAGTAAGAGATAAATTCATTTCCAGTAAGAAGATCAATCTTATAAAAAGAAATATGCTCAAACCCATCCCATACATTGATTTTATATGTCACATTTTATGTATACTCCTATCAGATTATAATGCAGAAAATTGGTTATTCACTTTGAGTTAAAATGAAAAGTACTTTAAGTAATAAGAGTAAAAGTTGCTTGCATACTGCAAGCTCAATGTAGGATACTTTAAGAAAGGCATTATGCACCCTCTGCAATACACCAATGGTTGCTTGTGAAGAATCTAAATCCATCCCTTAGTTTTCAAGAGGACACCAATTTGGAAAATATCATATCGAATACATTAAGTAATGAACAAATATACGTCCTGCCATACACCGCCTTTCATACACCGCTTACAATACATCACTGGCAGCTTGCGGCAACACAGAAATATAAATTTATCCCTTGGGCTTCAAAACAACACCAACACAACATTGGTAAATACTGTACAGGGTATTATAGAGAATGTAATAATATACCCCCTGCAATACACCACTGGCTGTTTG
This sequence comes from Ladona fulva, assembly GCA_000376725.2. NCBI lineage: Eukaryota > Metazoa > Arthropoda > Insecta > Odonata > Libellulidae > Ladona > Ladona fulva. Next base: position 94,116 of record KZ308422.1, on the reverse strand, counting down.
CGGCGACGTGCAAATCCCAATCTATCCGTTGGGAATTAGGACGACACACATAACTCGACCACGACACCATATACAGAAATATCATTTAAGGTATCTTAGGTAAGGCATTAATACCCCCCCGACAATACACCATTGGCGACGATACCCTTATACTTCGGACATCGATCCAATGGCCACTATGGAAATAATTTTTACTACATGCAAGAGAAAGCCATATCTGGTAACGATACCATGAATTTCAATCATCTATGTTGATGGAAAATGCCCTAAACAAAAATTTGAGAAATTACGCAATATATGATATTGCGAAAAGTACCGATTTTGGGGCCATCTAGAATCAAGTTTTCGTTTAACTAAAATGATAAAAACATTATCATTAAAAACATACGCGATTCAGAGATTCGCGATATGTAGCATGCTTGGGGCCTTCTAGGTTCAAACCCATGATACCTAGGAGCGATGTCTTAGTTACTCCTTAGCAAGATGGTCGGTGTCTTTCCACAAAAAAATCGCATAATTGTCACTCGAATTTGAAGGCTAAATCGCATCAGGAAGTAGCTCAAAATATTCTCTAAGTTTCCTATACATTCCTTAAGGAGAAATATTTAATTCGCCCTGGCATCGAACCAAGGATCAGAATAAGAGTTGTTATATATATATATATATATATCTCCAGAGAAGCGTCTATATATAATAGATATGATTCCTTGTGGAACAATTAGAATGGAGTTTTCTTTGACATTGTTAATAAATGCATAAAAGCTTTGCATTTGTTGTTTGGTACATCAGAATGTCTTGGTCATTTACAAAATTATTGTTTTCAGTAATAATAATCGATTCATTGAAAGTATGATAAAGGCAGCATAGTTTAATCAATGACATGCATACTTAATTAATTTATTAACTAATCAAGTAATTATTTTTCTTGAGTATATTTTTTTCTTTACAAATAAATGATATTGAAAATTTGATCTGTTTGAAAATATTCAACACAAGGCATACAGTCTGATAACTTTAAGAATTTCCTACTAGAGTCACTAAGTAGATGAGTAAAAAAGCTCTTATGGCTTGTTTTTGTTTCCTAAATTTTGGGGAACCATGGGGTTAATCTCCACAAAATGACTCCATATAAAAGAAGGGAATGTAAAATTACAAACTATACACCTTAGAATATCTCCACTGGTATTTGGTAGTAGATATCTAAGCAAAAAATTAATGTAAGAGCTACATAATGTGTTATGACCATATCTCCGATTTCTAAAGTACATTATCAACTAATGATATTTAAAATATTTTAACTATGTCATTCCACCAAGTATCGCTGGATACCATTAATTATAATGATATTTACTCTCCATAAAGGTCTGTATTATGGAAAGATAATTTAAATTAACTTATAGTGTTTTGTTTATAACTGTAGCAATCTGGTATACAAAATTCCAGATTATTACTAGCATCATAAATTTTGTCATGTCGGTCAACACAACATTTTGCAACAACAAGAATGATTGTGTTGCCAACAAACAATGATGTATGGATTACTGGTGAATGAATAGGCAGGTCATTCATATAAAATACAAAGGGAGTGGGTGATGTAGGGCCATTGTGGCATCCATTCATGTTATTCTATGCTATCAGCAAATTTTGTTCATAGGCTTTTCCTCCATTACACTACTCTTTTTGATAGTCACATATTACACTTGTGTGATAGTTTGTTGAGTATGAAGGTGATGAATATGATTTCTACCAATTGTAACCTGCTGGTGAAGTGTCATAGGAATGATTTGTTAATAAGATAATTTATGTCATACATAGTTTCTTTGGTGAAATATTGTGATATATAATGTCAAATGCTTTTTTAAGGCAAGGCATAACCCAATGGCAAGATATTTATTGTCTATAGCATTGAAAGGCATTTTCATGCTATTGATTACAAATTTTCTTCCATAGAAATTTAGTACTTTTTTCTTGATACCTTTTTCTTATGTTTTAAAAGAACCAGAGAGTAATGATTTAAGTCTGAAGTTGCTGACATGACTACTTTTCCTCTCTTGAATAATGATTTTCATTAACTAGTAGTAGTATTGCTGAAAGTGGTCAATTTGCACATAGGACCCCACCAGGAATTGAGCTTGACTGCTTTCACCGAAGTCGAATGCGTTGTGCACTTTGCTATCTGGGAGCCCCAAAAGCTTTCATTAAGTCTTCTTTACACATTAAGGAAGTAAACATTCAACTAATCAAAAAATTATTCTGTGATACATGGAAATATCTATCATCACCTTACCTGAGGTATTGACAATTTGAGCTGATAACTTATCATCCAAAGAACTAGTTTGTCAAAATTTCCTCCATGGTCACAGAGAGTATGTGAAAGGTACACATAGTCATTAGTGCCATTCTTTTTGGTGCAAAATAATGACTGAGATATCCTCAACTAGAAATAATGTCTTCATATAAATTACTCAAATATAATTACCATGTCTGTAGGGTTAACCATAGCATCCTTTTTTAATTTGATATTTTTTGTACTGAACTAATTATACTCAGTACTAATCACATATATGAGCAATTAAGTTATAATGATATATTGATTTTGCATAGCTTATCTCTTTTTAGAGATAAAGAGAACTTACAGGCAAGTTTTCGTTATTCTTCATTAGATTCTGTGTATAGTGTGTTCAGTTATTTTTTTTAGAATTAAGTATTCTCTTTCAAAATAATCAAAATGAAGGATTTTTTAAAATATCAATTATTGGCAATATAAGCATCGGTGAGGCATTTGATTAAGAAAACGATATCATGTTCAAATGTAAATGCATTAAATTCTTCTTTTTCATCACCCTAATGATGAAATACTGCCAGCATGGTTTCAGTAATTTTGACCTTGGAATTGCTGCTCTGTAAGGTCTGAATTCACAAGGTGGACACAAAGCATGTCCACAGCCACCTGAGCAAACTTAGCTTGCTGTGGAGATAATATGGTATCTACTCCATATGAGGTAGAGCATTTAAACATGTGAAATGTATGTAGGATTGCAGGTTTCCGTGGCGTTCTTTTAATGTATCGATGTCTTTCGGGTTCTCTTCCACGTCTTTTGTTTCCGCTGGATGACGTTTCAGCAGCCATCTTAAGGTCGAAGGTCCTCCAACCTGAAGATGGCTGCTGAAACGCATCCGAAACGCCGTCCAGCGGAAACAAAAGACGTGGAAGAGAACCCGAAAGACATCGTTACATTGTGAAATGTATATGTACTTAAAAATTAAAGCTGCAAAATTGTATGTTTTACTAGTCCTCTAAAACTCTTTGCATGTAAAGTGAATGTTAAATTCTTTATTTTTAATGCTACTGGTTTAGGTTGACACAGCCATCAGTAGAGATTTAATAAGATGAAAGGGCCAAAAAAGTTATGAGGGGTTATCTTTGGTGAACATTTCGGGGTATAATTGCAGTATTTTACTCTACCTATCATTAATGTACTTCTGTTTGTATTAAAAAATGTAATTACAGATTTCCAAAGTATTCACTAATGTGTAGACAAAGAGAAATATATTGTTACTTTTAGTTATGCTTTCAGACTATTGTTACTTCAACCAAATGGTAATGACTCACATAAACATTTCGTTGAGTAATCCATTACTTTACCGTAGGATATAAATATTTAATTACTTTGTTTAATAAGCATATTCTATAATTCTTTATAAAAATTCTGGGCCTTTAAGTGAATGTATGTAAGTAACTAAGTATGAGGAGTGATTTCTTTCAGTAAAGAATTTGGCTAAGATTGACAAATAAGAATCACAGTATACTTTTAAATTTAGGGGATGAATAACTCTAGTGTACTAGGCACTACAATTACAGAATATCAGCAATCTGATGATCATACCTTAGCATTATTTCTTTATTTATAAATTTCTCATTATGAGTTCCAGAAGACATTGTCTAGTTAAATTAAACAATAAAATACTCATTGCTAGCATTGTTTCAGGTGCTTTGATGGTTGAGTTAATTTTGCATGTAGGCCCCCACTGGGAATTGAACCTGGGACTGCTTTCACTGAAATCAAATGTGTTGCCCACTTGGCTATCAGGGAGCCCAATACTCATTGCCATTTTTTTCAGAATTGAATTCAATATGAAGTCACTTGCACATTGTCTTTTCATGCCACATTACATACCCTATGCAGGGTTTAGTGTGCTAGCCTTGCAACGGCAGGGTCCTGGTATCTTTTGTTAGCAATGAGGAAATGGTTAATTTTAAGAGTTGTCCCTTAAGTTAACTGGGTGTCTGCCGACATCCAGTTAACTGGGCATTGGTAGTGTTTGCCATGCCAATGTCCAGTTAATGTGATGTGTATCCTTCCATTCCTTTTGAAAGTAATAGGCTGTGGCTTCATTTCAAAATTTATCAGTGGCCTAGCTTAAGTGAAGGGTACTAATGCCAATCAGTATAATTAGGGATAATTGCTGGCAGTCAAAATGTTAAGGTACTACTTAACATCCTTGCAGTAAATTGGTGAGTTTTATTAGAAGCTATGATATTTATATTGACAAAAAATTCCATAATAACCCAACATGACGTATAAGAGAACATTACTTATTTTAATAATTTGAGTGATCTCAGTAAAAAAATGTTTTCATATTTACCTAAGTCCTGCAACATGCATTCCTGTTGATTTAGAAATGCATGCTTCAGCTTCTGAGCATAATTTATTCTCACATTTCATTCTTCAATGTGAGATTTGAGGTATACATTTCAACAATGAAAAAGAATGTAACTATCTCTTATGATTGAAACTCTCAACTACATTTTGCTTGCAAGAAACCAACCTAATTCCTCTGTGTTACCCCAAGTAAAGATATTATTCAGGATATATGGTATGTGACACATGGCCAGCATATTGACTCCAAACTTTATGTGTATAGATCTCAGTGAATCTGCAACTCATTGATTCACATAGCTCTCTATTTTTGTATTAATTCAGAGTAAATAAGTAAGCTACATTATACTTACCAATTAAAATCTTATCTTTTTCTGTGTATAAATTATACCTATAAACTGTTGTTTAGAATGTTCTAACACTTAAGACAACACTCAATCAGGCTGATGATCCCAAAACAAAGACATTTTCAGCCAACTAGTAGAATGCCATAACTTGATGCAAAATATTTGCCAACACAAGTGCATAACTTCCAGTTGAAGGGTTCCCATGAGAAGAAATAAGTGAATCCCAACACCAATCCTACAGTTCACTTAATTCTGTAACATTAAGCTGTAGCAAAAAGAGTAGACTAATTAAAAAATCAAAATTATGCAAAATAATGTCAAATATGCTAAACGGTAGTTTTCTATTCCCACGATCCTGAGTCCTGAAAATCTTATTTAATGTGTTTCTCAATGGAATTCTACAGTTAATCAGTATAGGAAAGAAAAACATTTAGTTCGACTCAAGATTCATGGTGTTCGTAATGCAATGGGAGAGAAAAATAAAAGAACGATATCTGTAACCATAATAACCATGTTTAGAACAATACAAGCGTCACAATCACAATATGTTCCACAATGTAATATGAGGGTAGTGCCACTCAAGGAGTCAACAACTACAGGATTCACTATTTTTTTAAGGGAAAAAGAGAGTAAGCTGATAAGGGACCTGAAAAAATAGACCCTATAAACATGCTCCTGCCAGCTTGACACTTTTGGATTGAGCCCATCACTCAGAGAAATTTCCAACGTATATTTAATAAAAATATAAAACAAAATATGTGGATTCGCAGACAACTCTGTTTATAACAGGAAGTATAGTCTGTTGAAGGCAAGAAACAGCTGGCAATCACTACTGAGATGGAGTGCTGTCACCCACTCAGCCTCTCTCCTGCTTCCAATTTATTTACTTGTGTTTTACGACAACTGGACCTACGTTGTCGCCAGTTTCAGTGTTGTGGGTACCATGAGAACCGTCACAGTATGGAAACTGAAAAGAAGTCAAGGTAAACTTCCATGAATTTAATGCACGTGCAAGATTTAGCTGAATTAGTAACTTGTAATTCAATGGTCAGTGAAAAAGTTGAAAACATAGCATGTTTAGGGACAGCCGTAAATTAAACATTTCAGCATTGTGTATATATTAACTATTCAACACAGTATAACTTTAAAGATTTATTTACATGCTTAAGAATTTACCTTTTTACTTCTCCAACAGCGACAAAATGCAGCTTTGTCTTGAATATCTTCTATATCAAATGCATCGACTACTTTTGCCTCAGCTTTCCGTATGCTGGGGTTGATAGGAGCCTTCTTCTACAAATATGAGATAAATTTTTACAAATACAGCATATATATTTAATTACCAAGGACTTTTCAAAAAATGTACCTTAATAACCCATTGTTTGGCTGCTGGACAAAATGCAACATAAGTTACATAGGTTACTCCGGCTACTGCAGCACCAAAAGGTATTAAAGACATCCAATCTCTGACTGAAAATGTATAATAAATTATTAAAAGTCAGGGAAAGAGAAATATGGCTAGCTAACTTAAGCTACATCGTGGAAGATATACGAGGTCAAGGTTTAATGCACGTTGGGATGACTATGTAAACTGAAGTAATAAACTCGTTTCGTACAATTATGGTTTAAGAGCTTAAATTAAATATATTAGAACTTGCATAGTGTTATGATTTACCTCCTAGTTTAAACCATCCTAGAAATGAATCTGGAATAGGTAATCCTGAAAGGTAATTTGGCAGAGAAACTTTCACGAGATGTGCTATGGGCTCCATGTTGCTGTAATACTACGTTGTCAAGAAACATCTTAAAACTGCTTGTCTTTACTGATTGTCATAATGTAATGCAAAACATTTCGGAAGTGATTCGAAGAAATATATATGGAACTTTATTAAAAAGGTATAACATATTTTTACGATAAAGACTACAAACTCTCTCACTGGATATGAAACTACGTTACTCAGTTGCTTGTCAGCTCAACATGGCTGAGGAGGTGAAGGAGGTAGAATTACGGAGAAGTGACTCTTGTGGCTTAGGATTTTCTATTCTCGGTGGAGCTGGTTCAGAACTTCCTCCCATTATCTACGATATTATAGAGAATTCTCCGGCGGCTGAATGCGGCGAGGTAAGTAAATTTATAAGAAGTATATTTGGAAGTAAGCTGGGAGGGATATTACTTCAGTTGACATTTACTATTATTTCCTGGTCATTTCTTCCGAATTATTTATGTTGACATATTTGCTTTAATTTATTTTAGATATTCGTAAGTATCCGCAATTTTTCGCTCCGCTGTATTTGTAGGGATCGTCATTATTGATCATAACGCGGATGCCTTGTCGCAAGTTTACTAGTCGAGGGTAAGGGAGATTTCATTGCGATCATTTTTGTTTATTATCGTCAAAGTGGTTTTATTGTAATATTTACCCATTCTCTGCTATCTTTTTGTCTCTGGGGTTGCATCCCTTGGCTGAAAATATTTACTTCTCGGCCTCTTATGGTTTTAATGAAGTACTTGCATCGACAAGCCTTGTTTTTTTTGTTAAATTATTGATCAGTTCGTGTTCTAGTGAATGAAAGTAATCACAGTAAGAGTGCAGTGTATGTATATCAGAGTAGGAGTATTAACCTCTGTTTTCCCCAATAATGGCCGTCTTTTGTAAATGTCTTGTATTCCAGCATTTTTCGGTGCGAATTCGTTGCTTTCGGTACAACTATGGTGGTTCACCTCCTCTTATGATTTCGCAATGAACCAGTTATTGAAATAAGTAAAATTTTAATTCTTTGGCACCGGGGCATTGATTATCGGTCGCTACAATAAGGTCATATACTCAATGAATTGATTTTATGATAACCCAGGCCGTTTGTAATTTGCATGATGCGTGAATTGTGCAGGAGGTTTTAAAATAATTAAAGTTAGTAGTGTCGCTATAGTTAATCTGTATTATCTGTGTTTGTATGATTTCAAACTTTTGCCCTCTGATATTGGGCATCTATATCTCATCGTAAGCTGTTTTTGTTTATTGAACGCAATTTTACTTGCCGTGGGTGTTCTTCTTGCTACTGATTTATTACTTTGTTGTTAGCCATCGAAGATTATAATGGCATATATTCATAACCCATCAGGCAAGTAAGTAGGACACTAAAAACTTAAATTCTAGAAGTGGGTGCAACGTCTTGTTATCGTTACCAAACTGGATAATTTTGATGTATGACGGCAAGATCAGAAATCACAACTGTGAAATCTTTCATTCAGTGCTAGCGATCTAGAAGTCCCGGAAACTACGAAGTATGAATTTCCGATAATTTAATACAATTTAATATCCTCTAGGAATCGTTAATGTTTGACTATTCCGCAACGGGCTTGCGTTATCGAATTCTGAGCAAGCCTGCGCATCTTTAAATGGGATGAAAATCCTAATAAGGTACACTATCCATCTTGATCATTTGAAAGGATAAAATCTCTTTAGGAATAAAATTGTTTCGTGTCGTTATTTCTCGAGGTCAGGCTTGCCCGCTGTATTGATGAGCCGCATAAATTCTGTTTTCTGTTTAAGAGCGAATTTAGCGTTATCGCAACAGTACAACAGTGTTTTATTAACCCTACAAACAATAATTTTATGTACCTAGGTAATAGAGAGATTGAATTGATTAAGATAGGGGTTAGTTTTTGATTCGGCGCTCAAAAGTGTTAAATTTCCGTAATATTCCGTAGACTCGAAGGAAAAACAGCACATGTCGCTTCTTGCGGAATAAAAACCTATCTTCTAAAGTAAGGAAGAGCTCCAGTGTATTGCAGACCGCAGAATTTGCAGCATGGCTGCTTCATTTTCGGGGCCTTGGAACGTTAATAGTGCAACTTGGATAGTGACCGTTGCAGCTGAGGGAAATGCTTTAGCCATTAATCGTAAACGCAAGTAATGCTTAACCGTCCTCATTACTTAACACTTGATAATAATCTTAATTAATGCTTCATTCATCACATGTTACGGATCAGACAGGTTGCTTCGTTAGTTAATTTATTATAAAGTTTGCCAGCTTAGCTTGTGAACTAAATTCTTTACTTCGCACGGATTATTTATTTCCCACTGATACAGATACTAGGACTTATCGATGGCCGAAAATACTGAATATATTATTCATTATACGGTTTCCAAATCACTGGTTGATTATTAATCTATTCCATAGTTGTGACGTCCAGGTTAGTCCAGTTGTTCGTCTTCCTATCAGCTATCATTTTAGCTTTTATATCGAGGGGCGGATTAAAGCTACCAGAGGCTCTAGGAGCAAAGATCAGATTGAGGCCCTCAATAGGAATTATGAATAAAAATTAAAACTTTTTCATTAAGTACATCCCATAGAAAAGTCGTTTCACGGCGGTGTGGATAAATATACAAGGTTTGAATTACCAGACATAGTATTTCTATAAATTACAAAGAATGATGGACAGACTTTATATAGTGGCATAAAAATTCTTTTAACTTTAATTATTAAATACAATTTAAGTATTTGCAGTAGAGGCTGGGTGGAAGAGGAAGGAACTTGGCCTAACTTCGCCTTGATAAATAGTTTATTCATTCATTCATTGGTAAAAATGTTATATATTCTATGTAATAAGTGATATAAACATGAAGACTTACTCAACGAATATGAAATCCTTTCTTGCATCGTAAAACGAAAACAATTTAGTGTACGTTACTGAGAGTTTATAAGCACAATCTTTTTGAGGCTCTCAGCTAGCGCAAATTTCTCCTAATTATGAATCCGCCCGTTCCTATCGGAGCAAGAGAATGTGAGATGGCAGAGGCGGTTAAGAATTCTCAATTTATCGCACCTCCTCGAAAGTTAAGATTCTTCCGAGATCCGAAATCTTTGAAAGCTCTTCCAAAGTTTCTCATATTGACGTGAGCCATAAAAATCCAAAATGGGTTTAACCTCCGAGTCGCGGTGGCGAATTCTATTTTGGAGTCTGTTGTGATCTGCCTATTGATGGACGATGCCCACTCATTCTATAACATTCTCTCATATCACGAGGCCCGGCTTTCATATTCTAGGGAGTCGTAATGGTTGTACATGAACGCGTTTGATTGTGTGTGTAAATTTGTATTTACGCCACTAATAACATACCTGCATTTCTACTTAAATAGGCAATCAACGTATCAAATCATTCCAATCTAAGGTGTATAAGACAAAACTCGCCTTTCCTCAAACGTATTTGAAACAGCTTTTCGGTGGAATCGTGACGATTTAAAACTAGGGAGGGACATCGTTCGACATTACGCAACTATTGAATTTGATTATTGAAATATTCCGCCCTCCGCGAAGCTATTAAGCCGCATGAATCTATATTCGAAAACATTTGAAATTTTATACATTGCTCTGATGATTACGGTTACTTCTTGTATGAATTGTTGCAGACTGTGCTTAAATTCAAAACGCCAATTATTAACTACTTTTTGCCAAAGAAGTTGTTAGTGTGGTATTACCAGTGCTTGTACAATAGTACTTAGTACAAGGTTTACTTTAAAAAAAGTTATGTTGGATAATTATTTGTGTTAATTTTTAAAATTTTATTTCTTGTGTACCGCACTAACGTTTGGGGTGCTTTTGGGGGCCACGTTTCATTCAACCGACTCAGATTATTTCTCTACCATCTCAGATAGTTTCTGATTTACGTAACGAACATCTATATAAATACCCTGCAAGCCGCCTTTGGTAGCCTTGTGATATACAATATTACTTATTAAGTGTTCTTTCCCTTTCAGCAAATTTCAATAAAACCATTCTAGTCATCGAACGTGTGTGAAAATTTCATGAGAATCGCTTAAAAGGGGTTTGATCTATCGAAAGCTGAGGCCTTGGGTTTTGGAACAAAATAATAACATTCTCTGGTGACGTCATTATTATTGTTTATTCTCATCGAGGGAAAATAATGAAAATTGTACTGCCAACCTGGTCTTACCAACCGCCGTTTTTAGATTCGGGATTTGCCTGGTTACAAATTTGAAAAATTTACAAAATAACGTGTTTAAGTAACTTGGCGATTCTTTTTACCGCCCGAGTTTGGTTCTCTCTCAAGATGAGTCCGCCGATCACAGCGCTGATTCGCGTTCTTTATAAAATGGTTTAAACAGAAGAGTGACGAATCTTGTTTACACGATTAAGCCTTAAAACGCGCCATCTTGATTGTGACACGGGATGAGTTTCTATATGACTACGCATTGCATCCTAGGGACTGTGTTTGCGAACGATGCGTGATACGAGGCCACGACGGCGCTTTAACGAGACCATCATCGATAGAGATTGACACTGTGACTTCCGTGACTAATTGAAAGCGGGACACATCCGGACCAGGGTGGGCAACGGGACAGATAGTTCAAAAACTGGACGTCAGGTCACCTCATTCTGAAGCAGTGGTTCTCAACTTTTTCTGGTTCTCCCATTTCTCATAGATTAGAATAAAATTAAATAAAATGATGCTCTTGAAATAATATATTCGTATCGCATAGAAGATCTTATTTTTTCCCCTTTTAACTTGTATTATTGCATAGATTTGATATTTTTACAATGGAGTGTTACAAATACATTAGGGATAAAAATATCGATAGTTTAAAAGCTTGAATAGTGGTCCCAATGCCCACCTAAACCTCTTCATGCAAAGGGATTCGTTAAGGCGAATTGTAGGTTACATACCTAGAAATGTTGCGTTAACCGTATTTTTTGTTAACCGAATTCCTTACTAACTCATTTCGCCACTTTGAATTTCATATTTATGAGTATTTATCGTCTCAAAAGGACTATAAAATTTACGTTAATTATAAAAATAAACTTTAAGTACTATGCTCAAGAGATTTAATTAGGTAAATAGTTTATAAAATGGTAAAATCTATGAACAAACTTGAAACGAAAATTAAAATATAGATTGATAACTCTTATGTTCGCTGTAATCCCGCCGTAAATGTCATTTTTTGTTAACCGAAGAATTTTGTGAAGATATTTTCCCTGTAGACCATAAAATGTTTTTGTGTTAACCGTTTCACGTTAGACGAATTGACTCGTATTGAAAGTATAGGAGACGGAACGAATCAACGGTGCACTTCTGTTAACAGATATTTCGTGTTATTCCCCATCCCGAAAGGAGTCCTCGTTGATTTAGAACTCCTGGTCTTTAGCCATTATTAACAGCAGACCTACGAAGTCACGAACATCCCCGCCACAATGCAGCTTGCAGGGTATTATTGTAGATGTAGATGAGTCCAATTTATTGCTAGTTATTGAATGTTCCCTTTGGTATTGGTCGAGGGAATGGGACACGTGCTGTGCGAAAAATTTAATATTATCCCTAAATATATAAAATGGGGTATTTTTCGTTACTCATTTAAGATTTTACAATTGGTGATTTTACATATTCAATTCAGTAAATTGGGCGTTATCGAAATTGGAGAAAGTATTGCCACTATAGTCATTACGAAGAAAAAATTGTGTTCGGCATGCATTCCTCATTGGCTTCCAATTTTACCGAGACACTTCTTCGTCTTCCACCTTTGCCTCAATCTTTGCCCCTATCCCTCATCAACTCGCGATTACAACCCTTCTCCTGATGGGCTTTTAATCTGTCATTTTCGTTCTGATTGACCGTTCAGTTTCGTTCCGATTGCATTACCACCGTCCCATTTTATTTTACGGAGCAGCATCTTTCAGATAAAAGACTATATTAATTTCTTTCATCATTTCATGGACTGCGAGTTTTGTTTTTCCTTTTCACGTTTCTTTATTAGCCTATTTCTCCTCATTAATCCTCCGAGTGGCGTAACAACTTTGCTTTTGGTAGCTCATGAAACTATTAGTCGAACAAGTTTTGGTTTAAGAGTTAGTGCAATAGACCTGTTTCTTCATAAAATTCATCAATCACCGTAAGCTTGCTTAAAAATTCCTTTTTAAATATTGACATCTTCATAGAGCATTACACTCAAGTTTCAAACGATTTGGTTTGATTTATGAATATTTGAAAAGACTGCTTTTTTACAAATGAAAGAAATTAAGTTTCACGTGCCCATGTTTGCAGAAAGATTCATGTAATCAATATGAACCGAACTTACTTGGTGGAACGCCATTAATAAATGAAATACAACGGACTTCGTATTTTCCATACAATTTATTACACCACCGGTTTCGGCCATCCAGCCATCATCAGGTACTCTCAAGGAAATACTAAGGGACATTTATACTCAGCACACAGTTTTAAAGGTAGGGTAAGGAGGGGAGAAGGGTTAAAAAAGGTGATTTAATTAAGTTAGAAGGTGCCGCCACAATTTCTAAGATCTCGAGACAATCGAACTTCTTCCCCTTGGATTGTATATGTAACAGCCTCGGTGTAAAGGTCGCACTCCAGGAGGTCGGCTGCAAAGCTGGAAGACGGATTCCCCAACCGATAGCGCCATTGGTGTTCCTGTGCACTGATCCTTAATGACCTTCCAGTTTGCCCATAATAGGAAAGGTTGCAGTCGTCACATTTCAGCTCATACACCCCCGTACACACGAAACCCCATTTTAACCCTTCTCCCCTCCTTACCCTACCTTCATAACTGTGTGCTTAGTATAAAAGTCTCCTAGTATTTCCTTGAGTGTACCTGATGATGGCTGGATGGCGGAAACCGGTCGTGTAATAAATGTTGTGGAAAATACGAAGTCCGTTGTATTTAATTTCTTAAATATTCATGTGTTATTAACCTTGTTTCTGTTAATTGAAATTTTGTTTTGAATGTTTAATAGCTTGTCAAGTACGCTGAGTAACGCATTTTTAAAGATCTGGCCGCAAAGAAAAACTTTAAAATTATAATCATACTTTTACAAGGTTCCTGATACCTTATCTTGATGAACGGAGTATTTTTATTTATCTTACGATAAAAGATAGAAGAAAGTTTATCTCTCTTGTCACATTATTGCTCGTGACTGTGATAATTTTGAGAGCTACGGAGGCGTGAGTGATGCTGAATAAAGGCATTCATCTCGGTTACTCCTTACTGAATGTCATGAAATTATTATTCATAGGGTAATTTTGCTAAACTTAGGTTTTATTGTTCCATTCACAGCATTCTGGTTCATTGTGGAAAGCTAGAAGAAATTGATTCACTCCTCATCTCGCCAAGTACGCCTCATACCCTCTCCAAAGCTGTTGGTAGCAAATCTTGTATGGGTTGAGGATCCAAGCAGCCTTAGGAGACTGGCTTCACAAACAGACGTTTATAAGATCAACCAGCGAAAAGAACGGGACTCGGGAAACTGGACCGCGACTGATGACACTTTTAACTCGGAAAAATTACTTCTCAGGGGTTTAGGGAAAAAGAAGGAGGGGTTGGGTTGGGTGTAGAGGGAACAAAATGCAAGTGGAAGGGTTGAGAAAAGGGGAGCTATTGGTTCGGAGGGTTAGGGGATAGTGCTTTAGGAGTGGGAGCTTGCCGGAGGGTGAAGATTGGGCTTAGAGAGAGTGAGTTCTTCGAAAGGGTACAAAGGAGTGGAGTATGGCACTAGGATTATTTTATTTATGAAGTTCTTTTTGCAATTGTGGAGACTAAGATTTCTCTCTATTCTATGAAGTTCATACTTGGCCCTTTATGGTGGAAGTGAAGGATTTCTGGAATAGAAGAGGAGGAATTGTGGGAAAGGTTAGGGAAAATGGGAGGCGGGAGAATTATTAAAGATTTCTTGTGTTCGTTAACACGATATTAACAGTTCTACCGATTTGTCCGATGTAGATAGCGTCAAATTTCGTTTTATAAATTACTGATTAAAATTTACTCTATTTTATATTATTATTCTTTATTGCTAACGAAGAATGAAGGAAGACTACTAGTATTATAAAAATAGGTTTCATTATATATTTCGGAAGGACGTTCGAAATTTTAAGGGAGCAATTACCTATGAAATTGAAACGGCACCATTTGTGTCCACTTCTTTTTTCTCTCACCTGATGATGGCCGATCTGTACCGGAACCGTTCGTGTTGAAAATATATCTGTGGAAATATGTAAAATGTGATTTTCATTCCTATATTTTCAAGCAATAACACTAATGATTAATTTTGGAAGAGTAATTTCATTTCCATCATCCATATTCAACTCGTAACTTTCTAGTTGCAAAAAGAGAACTCATTATTCGTTGTTTCGAAGAATTAGGAATTTCGTGTAATCAATTACGATTAAAACAGGAGTCTTAAACCTCTTCAGAATTTTCCACTGTAGATTCGCAATTTTAAGTAATTCTCCGATGTTGAAGACGAACGTATTATGGCAGCAACTGTAATGAAATGGAGAAACGGTGGCCTTAGAGGATAACTCGCCAAAATAAAATTAATTGATAATATGTTTGCGAATAATTCACGACATTCTCAAACCGTAATTGATTTTCTTATACCTTTGTCCATTAAGGAAACATGCCCTGTGATGAATACAACGCTAAAATTCCTTAGAAATGAGTTCAACAAGAACACTCTTAACATTGTATCGTATTTTCTGAAGTGAGAGTGTTACACAACGTAAAGAAAATAGCCGATCTAGTAGTTATCTTCATGTACAAATCGCAACTTATCGATGACTTATTCTTACAATAATGTTCGAGAATAATTATGTACTTACTTAAATGTTTTTATATTTAGTTGTTGTTGATTTGTCTAGCTCATGCATTTGATGAGAGCAATGATGCCATTTGATAACTCATGAGTCTAACATTTCATTCATTAAAAGATCCGTTTGTACTCAGAAAGGAATTCACATTATCCACTACGGCGCGTAAGCTTGCAAGAGCATATATGTTGGAACAGTAAATTACAGAAACCATTGCACATTTTTACTGAAATAATTAGGGACAGTGTGACTCTTTAAAGCTCAAATAAGCGAAATTTTACCCTCAAAAGAGTTAAAAGAGATTCCAAAGTGAAGATATAAGAAGTTAAACGTGGAAATATATTTTAAAGAGTCGATTTATACATACATATTCCTTGCCTTCACGTCGTCGACTGGACCTCTTGATAGGCAATCCAGTAAGTTAGTTTTCTATTACCGTCAAAATGCATCCTTATTTGAAAATTAACCTCTTCGGTCCATTCATAATACTTGGGAGCAATGCCATGGGACCAGCTAACCGTACGGTTTCATCATTGTGTTTACGTCTTCCTAAATATAGCATGTCTCAAGTATTTTTGGTGTACGCTATGCATTAATACTGTTCATTGCTTACACATTCACCACCTAAGTCTTATTTTTAGCCGTTACTGCGAATTTTTATCAAAGGGCTCCGAATAGATGGATTGGGGGAACATTTAGGGATGTCCCGAGTGAAAAGAATGAGGTATGCAATTGGGGTATGAGGGTACTTAAAGAGCGATGCCTTAATTCAGGAAGGATGTATACATTTTGTTGATTTTTGAAAGGCTGTCGATAGGGTGCGGTGAGCAGAATTTATGGTGATATTATAAAATATTGGGTTTAAACGGAAATATAGGTGATTTGAGCAAAATTTGCTCTTAAATGTGTAACAGTGCGGGCTATGTTAGTTGATGGAGAATACAGTGGGCAAACGTATGAACGAAAGTATGATAACTTCACTTTGTAAATATATATGCAGAAGAAATGGGAAAGGAGATAGGAAAGATATGGATAAAGGATTGTTAGTTGGTGGGGAAGCAGTGAAGTCGTTACTGTATGTAGACGACGGTTATATAAGAATTTATAAAGCGGTTTATAAATTCTAGTAAATCCTCTGATTGATAAATCAAGGAATGAGATGAAAAGATGATTTTGGCCGATCTGACAATGAGCGTAAAATAAGGGAAATAGATGCTAGGATAAGTCGTTTTAGGGACTCATTCTTTCCGCGAACGATATGCGATAATAACAAGATAAAGAAATAGTTCGAACATCCGGTATTTACACCCCCTGCCACACGCCGAAAGGCAGCTTGTAGGGTATTGATGTAGATGTAGAAACGGAAATTAAGAAAAGCTAGAGTAATCAAGTTTACGTAAAGGAAAAAGCCAATTTAAGGATCAGGGTGGATGGGGGTCGATCTAGAACAGGTAGATGTTTTCTTTTAATCGGGCAGTTTCCTTTCTTTGGGGTGGAGCGTGCATACCTAAGGTTCGGGAAGGAATATCATTAGCCTAGCTTTCATGAAACAAAGGGAACTGATGACGAGAAGCCTTCAGGAAAATCAGGAAAAAATAAGTAACATTCTTGGTGAGGTATATCGGTATGAAATGTGGATCTCAAAAATATGTATTTGAGGGTAGAACGCAAGGGAAAAGACTGAAGGGAAGATAAAGGCAAAATATTTTAGATTTAGAGTACATAAAGGGTGGAATAAGTGAATAAAAAAGGATCCAATGTAAACAGAAAAATGAATACATAAATTTCAAAACAATCGTAACCTCGGTTCGGTTAATAGTTCAACTAGAAGAATGAAAAATCATTCGAATTATCGCTGCAACTAGAATCTGCAAAATGTAGTATATTTGGCGGAGGAGAAATTTCCTCATGAGGCGATCCTTCGACAGCGAAGGGCCTCTTTATTCCAAAAACTCATGTGGTTCGAAACTTTTCTAATCCTGAAATTTGTTTGTTGAAAGTTGAGTTGAGCGGCGCTGCACGCTGTTTACAAGGCGCCAAAATACAAGGGCATACACAGGAAAACGAAAGGTTAATTGTACGTGTATCTGAAAAAAATTCGGTTACATTTAACCAGTTGGAATGCCTGGCGTTGCTCGCAGAAAAATAATTTTATTTCGAAAGTGAAATTCGTACCGTCTCCTATTGTAATTCTCCCTTGAGTTCCAATTTTAACCAACGTGTAATCGTAAAACGCAAGTGGTAAATTAGTATGTGTATGTATGTTCACCTAAATCTCGAGAAGTTGCATTTCATTCAAACTTTAAGATAATTAAATGCCCTCCCTGTGCAGGTAATACGCTGCCCGGAAAGTGGGAGGCCTGGGTTCGAGTCCCATTCATGTTTCTATTTTTCACACCTGTTATGCCTTAGTAATTTGTTTGATGGAAGGTTCGACCTCCGAAGTGTTAAAGCGTTCCCATAAGAAATGCATCATAAGTTAACTGTTATCGCTTGCAGGATTTATTTATTTTGCAAAATTAAATGAGAAAGAATAGCCATGAGAAATTCAGAAAAGCACCAAAATGTTGAAATCGAATAAAGATTCTTATTTTGGTGGAATATTGCTTTCGTTTCTAAATTTTGCGACAATTTTGATGAAATTCACGAACATTTTGTGAAATTTTTAGGCTTTCAATAACCAGTCCTCCTGACGACCGAGTCAATTCTTAAGTCTTAACTCGTTCATTTCCCCATTAGAATACAAGGGAGTTTAGGCATATTTTAAAGTAAGGGTAATAGTTAATGATACACTATGTGAAGAAGAGGTAACTTTAGCCTTTCTTCTTTACGATAACGAATCGCGGGGACAAATTAACGGCCAATCAGGAGCGTTTCTCAATTAGCTTGATTTTGCATATTACTAGGGGGAGAAGTTTTTTAATTGCTTTTTCTCGATCAAGGAGGCAAAAAAATAAGACAGTCATCTTTGCAGTGATAGAAACGTAAAGACTTTTGGGGGACTTGAGGTTTAGCAAAAAATAGGCGTTCTAAGAAAATTTCCTTGTAAGTTCACCGATATCGTGTAAATTTACACCTGTATACTTTTTCGAGGACTTCTTTTGGTTGGTATTTGTCTTTGTTTTCTATTCTGTTTAAATCTTTTTTTTATATAATCCACGTAAACATTCAAAAGTGAACGAATGTCCGTCAGTGTGATGTGAAAGTGAAACAATGAATCGAAAAAATGTGCTTTTCGTAGATTAAATAGTTTTCCTCTGTCGCATTAGTTACATTAACTAATTATGTTTTCTTGTAAATCCAGTATTGTATTTTATTACGTCCATATACACTTCGAATGTGGGTACCCCATGTTAAGTTATTTGTGAGAATTACTCTAAGATATTTCACCGATCCTACTATCGATAATGTTTTCCCTTAGAGGCTGTGCGAATAATCTTGGCATTATTTTTCCTATCGAAGAAGTTAATTAATGAACTATTGTCTATATTGAGCTCTAATTGCTAATCATCGCACTATTTTATAATTTTATCTAAATCATTCGACGGGGTTAATCTATCCTTCTATTTCCTGAACTTCCTATTTCCCTATACATTATCGTGTCACCCGCAAATTCCCTAATTTTACTAGAACAACCCTGAAAATGTGGGAAATTGCAGGGCTGTCTTAATGGCTGCATCAAGGACACCCTGGATGGACAACATTTCAAATTTATACCTGCACATCTTGAGGAATGGATTGTTTTTCACTTGTCTTCTGGTACAGGATAGGGAATAACTCATCGATTTTTTTGTCTCAGCCTTGTTCATGGCTGTGATATATTAAATCAACCTTGATATGTGTACTTTTGAATAATGGAATTCATCTTGGTCACTGTTAATTGAGTGCCATGAGTA
Organism: Ladona fulva; assembly: GCA_000376725.2. NCBI lineage: Eukaryota > Metazoa > Arthropoda > Insecta > Odonata > Libellulidae > Ladona > Ladona fulva. Next base: position 74,597 of record KZ308422.1, on the reverse strand, counting down.
GTGTTATTTATGTGTCACAAGTTGCACTCGAGAGGATTTTTTTCCACTTAAAGTGTTCTGTCTCTGCGAGGGAAGCAAAGGCCAATGGCTACTTCACTCCTCATCCCGCCTAATACGCCTCATTCCCTCTTTTGGGCTTTCGAAGGGTAGGTTAGGATCCAATCAGCCTTCAGGTAGAATTTGTTTATTGTATAAATAAAGTACTTTATTCTTATTTCTGTTGAAAAAGAAACGAAAAAAAATTCTCATTATCACAAGTCTCATTTGTTTCTCATAAATATCTGATTTTGGAGGATTTTTTCCCTTTCCGTCGTACATCAATCCAAACCTACATTCAACTTCGATTTTTGTCCGATTCCGTTTGGGCCCAATGGAAATGTTTTTCGTTTATGAAATATTTTTATGCTATGTTAAACAGGCAGTTATAAAATAATCGTAAACAAAGGTTATTTCAATTGTCCGACACCTATGGTATTTTCATAACGTCAACGGGCGGAAGGGCTGTCTTAGCGTACGCAAAAAATGAATTTTATGAAAGAATTGACAGCTCAAGAAGAGGGCTCCAAGTGTGAGAAGATTACATTGTGGGATTCCCTGGAGTGCACGCGACATCTTCATAAATGTGGTAAATTGTACATCGGTAACACTGCAACTTAAATCTTCAGTAACTTTTAAATGCGTAAATAATAATACACATAATAATGCTGCATCATATCAAGTATCAGTTAATTTTCTTATCTTAGTACAGGTAATTAGCGTGTTATGAAGTGTGTATTCATGATTGTCTGTATCTCAATACACACAGAATTACAGTTCTAAAGTTTCCCATTAAAAAAAAGGCAAGTAGGAAAACTTTTCACCTTACCATACATACGTAACAAAGAAATTATAGTTAAATTGTCGCAAAAGTAGGTAAAAAAAATTTTATCAACATGAATATGTTTTCGGGTTTTGCGATTTATTTGGTATATTTTGAAGGTAAGCTTTGAATCGGCTGCCATCTTTATCCATTTGGCCCTTTGCACCACGAATAAATAAATCCCATTTATTTAATTGTGGTTATTTCGATCAGAACACGCAGGTCTTCGATTACTTAGATATTTGGATATTAAAAAATTTTTAATTGCATAATTATTCAGTCTTACCAAAATGTTTAAGTGCAAAGTGGTGAAGGTGAAACTTCAGAAACAGCAAGACGTATTAGACTGCTACCCGTTTTCCTTAGCTACGTAATGAACGATATTTTCTTATCAAACTCCTGAAATATCGTTACAGCTGTATTAAAGACTGCTTGGGGTTTTTAAACGGTCGAGAACTTATTCCAATTTCTATTTGAAATTGCCGCTATATGTATCCTCGAACTCTGCTCAAGTCTTTCAACTCAGATTAAAGTATCTCCAAAAAGTAGCCAAAAGATGAAATGGCTTACATTCGCCTTTGTAAATGTAATACCGAATCAGATTTTGATCTGATTCTTACATATAACCCTTCGTCTTCTAAAATTTAAAAGAAAAAGACAGCTTGAGGAAAAAGTGTACCTAATACTATAGTATTCGTAATATTATAAGGGAAAAAGTAAACTAACAGAAAACATCCGTATGAAGTGGAGTGTAAAATACCTGCGAGACCTACAGATAGTTTAAGTGACTAAAATTTAAGAGGAAAGCGGTATAAGGCAGACCTGAAAAGCAAATAAAAACAATGCAGATACTCTCCTTCAAAGATAAAACGAATAGAAATAAGTCTAACAAAATAATTGAAATTACACAATTTAATATAAAAATAACAACTATAATAATAATATTTCGCCTTTATTTATTGGGCGTACTCATACAAGCATGGGTATACACATACAACCATGCCCTGACCAGGATTGAAACTCAGTGTTGCAACGTAAGCATTAATATGTTACAAGATAAGCCCACTAGTTCAGTATAAAAATAGCAACATCAAAATTTAAATAAATGTGAATTAATTGATGGATAAAATAGCGTAAATTAAAATATCACCCAGCTTCGTCTATGTTTACAAACAAGTTGAATGTTTTAGAAACACTGAGATTAAAAATGTCAGATTCTAAAATATAGTATTCGTGTAAATGGATGGATGGGATGGATTTTCCTTAAGTAATAAATCCAGAGAGTAAGGGGGGCGGTTCATTCAAGGTTGTAGACCACTGACTCAGCCCCTTTCGCCTATCATAGTAATGTATTTAGTCTATGATTTCATGTAATTGGTTATTCAGTAAATTCACGGAATATCCTAAGAAAAAGTTGTTTCTCCGCTTTTCTGCTCAGACATTCCCCTCTATTTCCTTCTCTGTAATGGGTGGCACCTACTCATTTGCTATCATTAAATTAGTATTCTTGTACCGGTTTCTCTTTCATTTCATTTGTATTCCTCGTGTGCCCCCTTCGAATCATTTCCTTTGCGAGCAGCAGTCCCGTTTAAAGTGACGTTTCGAAACTCCCGCGCTGCCAGCATGCATGGAAGGAACTCCTCTTTTTAATAACAGTTATAAACGACGAAGCTAACAAATGCAATCCTCTATTAACAATAGGAAAAAGAACCCGACAAACATCCAATCAAACCAGTGCAGCCTCACCCAGTTTTAAAAGAAAATAAATCAATAAAAAAGTTATTTTTGCCACGAGTTAAGATTTTACCTTTTAGTTTTCAGTAAGCAATGGAAAGGGAAGGAAAGACTTGTTACCTCCTTCGAAATACAATGATTTTAATTATAATTAAACGAAATGCAAAACTGAATAAGATCATTAAAGCTGGCTCTCGTTATTCTTATTTTCGTAATTTTCTCTTGAATATTATTTCCGCATATTTGGAAAATAATTTTCTTTTTAATGTAAAAATGCTGAATATGTTTAATAGTTTACTTTCTTTTGTAAAGCTTTTATCATAAAATAAGCTTACTCTAAGATCTTTCTGTAAAGATTTCAGCCTGAAGGCTGGTGGGAACCTCATCCCCTCTATCTTTAAGTAGGAGAGGGGATTGAGGCTTACTACACAAGATGAATAGTGAGGTAGTTTGCCCTTGCTTTCCTCACTAAGCCACAACGCTATAAGCGGAGTAAGCTCACGTAACTGAGGCACCAAAACTCTACAAGTAACACTTTTCGTAGCATTCCATAAAAAGAAACCTTAATAAATGCCAATATTCGGCATTACTTACAGTCATGAACAACGCCGAGACAAAAGTAAACTAAAGATATATTTTTTCTATATCCTCTACTAAATAAAAAATGAAAAATATTCCATTCAACAAGATATCAAGACTGGAGCTACTCTGTGGTGGTATAATTATTCCAGAGGAAACCTGCGGTGTATTCAGAGGGTTAGTTAAAGGTCACTTCCTTGGGAATGTTTTTCTCTATCTCAAAAATATTCATTCCTGAAAATATAATATTTATCAAGTATTTATCTATTGCTCAATGGAAGGGTCTTTTATTTTCATAAAATAATGCTAAAATTTATTTCATCAAGTTTTTCCTATACTCGTATTAATGTATTCAAAATGAACACAGTATTGTTTACGTTATTTTTAAATAAAGAAACTGTAATGCCTTTTATCTAAGAGGAATTGTTTAGTAAAATTAATTACAGATGGTATAGTTTATGAAAAGGAAAAATATATACATGGTAAAGAATTTTGGAAATGTAGACAACAGTAGCAATGTGAAGAAGAAAATTGAAGGCTGAGGATACATAAAGAAAAAAGAAAATAACTAAGACCTGCAGAAAAATAGTTGTCATGAAAATACTTTTGGTTACTCGATTTTGTGTACCGCGAATGCGTAAAAAAATATCGCGTTTCTTTTTTAGCCTCATCCAATCAGCGGGATCTCTGTATTCACAAAACTTTATTTCGGAATTCCGGATTGGTTCCGATCCCAGGAAATGAGAGCGCCAACACAAAAGGAGAAACCTCTCGAGAAAAGAAAACAATCGTTTTAAGGGAAAAGGAAATTCGACGAAAGCAGAGCACTAAAGTGCGTCATATATGTGCGATTTGCGGAGCGATGACTAAGTGTGAGGCTGTTTAGTGTGCTTTGACTCATGATGGAGCGTCTCTGCGCTGTCTGGAATCTCTCCTCTATCTTTTTCCTTCCCGCGCATGTAATTGTAATATTTTTTTTCCGATTCAGCGAAATAACCAAATATCGTTTCGGTCTCGGTTTCTCTCCTACCTACGTTGAACCGGTTCGAGCCATTTTATTTTCGCTCCGAATATTGTAATATTATATCGAGCGCCGCACCAAGCCTATCTGGCGCACGAATGCGAACATAATTTGCCTCCCCTCAAATACCAAAGTCATACATTTCCTGATTTGCAGGTTAAATTATTTTTTAAGACCTTAAAGAACCATTGTTTTATGACTACGATCTCCAGCTTACATTGTTCACAAAACATCAATAGCAATTAATTATACATATTCCGTATGCTTACATAGTAAATTGTCATTATAAGTTATTAGATCAATCATCAATTTCGAGTATCATTATCATCGCAATGCGCATTACTTAAAATGATATGATTGGTATGAAATCTATTTTTCGCAGCTGAATATGAACTTTTCGGATAAAAATTTTATTGCAACATAATCACACACTAAAGAAATGGAGGCAAATAAGTAATAAAGATAATATTTAACTAAAAAATGTAAACTTCGAGATGTCAACTGCGAATTCTTGTACAATATCGTCAAAAGCAAGGCCATCACAAATTTAATTCTCTGTGCTGATGAGAGCCAAATTTTTTAGCCTATTTCGGGCCAGAAATGAACGCAAACGTTTCTTGATCAATTTGAGTTTCGAGAATGGCCGTTCCCAGCAGCAACAGTCACCGGAAGTGTCAATGAAACTATTTGCAAATTCAGAAAGGCTCAGATCAAATCTCTAGTAAAGATATATTCCAAGACCTGAAGAGGACTTATCCTTCCAAAACCTGAAAATATTTTATCGATTCCAATTGTTCGATTAAATCCACTGCTCAAATACTCCTTTCTCGTCTTTAGTTATCACCTTCATCAGGGTATGGTAGCAGGAAGATAAATAAATAAGACTATAAAATTAGAAATTCATTCATCACTAAATTAGAAACTATTTTTGCCTTCCTCTCGTCTTTTACCGGTTGCCTTCTCTCCTCTCTCCCTACTCTTACTCTCCTTGTCTACTCAATCTTATTTTTTATTATATATTTCTGTGGATACTCTCGATTCACTTTCAATATGAACATTTCCTTACTTGGTTTGCCGAATGTATTTTATATTCGTTTGTAGCACCACCCCAGATCAGAGAAGAGACGGTTGGATCATAATCTTCTCTTCTTTGATGCTTTTATAATATTATATGCTTTTATAATATCCAAATTTCTCAGCCGTACGAAGGACATTTCATTTATCAATTTTATAACCGTCTTCGCACATAAAATCTTGTATTATTAGCTATCAGCAATTTACCATCTCGAAAATCACTCGTATATTTAATTTTTATAATTTGTGTGCACCCATCTCTTTTGATTTCTACTTTTCTTACCCTTCTACTGCGGTAGTAAATGTTTTCTAAAAATAGGAACATATCGACGTTTATTTGATAATTCTTATATAGAACCACAAATTTTGGCAGCGAAATTGATTGTATGTGTGTTCAGTTGTCAAGTACAAAATGTAAGTTTTCCGAAATGAATGAATTGTGGATGCGGACGAAGCTAGTAATGGAAACATTCGTAATGGAATGTATATTCCTACAGATTATATTAGTAGAGTGAGTGATTTTAATAGTTTTTAGCCTTTTTTTAGCTATAATTAATCTTGGCAAAGAAGTTATTGCTATTGCAGAGAGGAAAATTTATACATCTTAGGAAATGATAAAGCATAAGAACATGTCTTTGAAAGGCATGTGTGAAAAGTCATCTAAGTGTACGCATGGAATAAAATACTCCGCTTACTGCACAATGCTTCGTCTGGGCCAACTTGGACGACGATTGCGAGACGGCATTAATGTTGGGATACGTGGATAGCGCATCGATTCATATTAATGACGGAATTAGTCCGGACTCGTAACCTCTTAATTCTGGTAGTTACGTTCATCACGATGCTGGGTGAACACCGAGAAATGTTGGCCTCACGGGAATCGAACCTAGTACCACTTTCACCAAGGGTGGACCACCAAAGGTAGACAAGTTACCCACTTGGCTATTCGGGCGAAATGTTATTAGTATAGTATGCAATTACGTTAGTTAATTTACTTTCAGCTCATTTATGAGTTGAATTCCAAAATTAATCACACGATGATCACATCTCTTCGGTAGGATTGCTATATTATTCACTTGGTATGTTGGTTGTTTAAATTTTTGTTTAGACTAAGAGGAATTTGTTTTTATAATTGAGAAAATCGATGAGCAAACGGCTCAAAGACTTCCTAGTCTTTAAGAAAGTGGTCCTTTAGTCTTAAAGATTGCTTTAAGTGCGTAACTTGCTTAAACGAAACGTATCAGGCGTTGCTATGCTTATAATTATTCAAAGACAGTAGAAAAGATGAAAGCCTAAAATAGCAAACACTGAGATATTTCGTAAATGCCATTAGCACGGCGGGAATTCTTACAGAGCTTCTCCATCGCGTATTTAGTGAAAGTTCCTACGCTGCGGAAGTCGATTCAGAAGTTTGTAAACCGACCTTTATCATTGTACGGTTTCCTTATTTGTCTTCTGAGGAAAAGAAGGCACAGGAAAACGAAAGACCTAAATCAAAGGCTGTGTTACGGCTTAGGCGTTTAAGAACTTTTAGTCGGATACGAATATCGTTACTTAAGCGTAATTGGATTAAAGATAGCGACAGAACGAACGAGAGTTAATTGCCTAGTTCTATTCTAAATCTCTTTCGCGAGTAGTGTTCATTGTATTGTAGAGGTTCCCTGGTTTTTCTCATTCCTTGGACTATCCAATTCCGGGGAACTTTAAAAATTCGCCGATCATGAACGATTAGGAATGGATGATTGGGTTACCAATGAGAAAATCGGTAGTACTCGGAATGTCCTACCTAAATTGAATTATGGATTAGATTTTCTGGGTTTTGTACGCAATAAAATGTTTAGTCATGCGTCTATCCTGAAGAAAAAGGACTGCTGGACGTGTTAGCTTAAAAAGAAATGGATTTGAAATTCTTACCCAATATTTGTAAATTTAAGATTGTTCCCTTGAGAATTCTTTTGTTATTCCCAAGGAGAAACGAACATGAAAAAAGTCTGACGGAACCGGGACTGGAAACATATGCAGGGAAAGGGCGCTTTGCCTACAGTCTCCCAAACGGCATGGTGGGATATCTCGATAGACTTTTTTCATGTCAGTTTCACCTTGGAAATTTTCCTAGGCCTTATCGTGTCAAGTACCTAAAATCTTTTTGTTATTCTTCAAATGCGGAAATTATTATCTATTATGTTTATAACTTGCCAAACATTTCTGGTAAAGCATTTACGTGGAGTTAGATTTGAGGAAACCTGACTTTAATAAAACTAAACTTAAATATTTGAAGCTATCGTTAGTTTATGTGACTGAAATAATTTTAACCTACTGCCGGAAATAAGGGAAATGTGAAACGAGGCAAAACATTTTTGCTTCCGGCCAAGTCTTGGGTATTTGTTTAAGAGCACATTATTTCTTAGTCAGATTGGTTGGTATTAAAAGCAATTACAAATAAATTATTTTTCTTTATTCATTGTATTCTTAATTTTGTTTACGCTCACGTACAGAACGTAATGTCTTAATTCGTGAATTTTCAAATTATTGAGGGTTTTCTGGCCTCCTGAGGCGTTCGGACTATTTTTTTAGCCTATTATTATCATGTATAGTTCGCGGAAAGAATGAATTCTTAAAACGAATCGTCATAGCATCTATTTCTCTTATTTAGCGCTCATTGTCGGATCGTCCAAAGTAGCAGGGGGTCTCATAATATCTACTATATCTTCCGCAAATGTACTTTCCCTAAATTTATCGAGCAAGAGAAATCTAGCTTCTAGTCTCCTATCTTTTAAGGATTCCCAACCTACATCTGACAGCATTTTGGTAACGCTTGCTTTTTTATCGTAGCACTTCTTAACAAAACGTATCGCTTTCCGTTGTACTTTCTGGGGTTCACGGATGCATGTTTCGTCTACCGGATCCCATATACTTGATGCATATTCAAGATGAGGCCTAACCAACGCAAAATAACATCGTTCTCTAACTTTTTCGTCACATTTACCGACAATACGCCTAATGAAACTTAGTTTTCTAGTTGCTTTAGCACCAATGTTACGGATATGCGTGCTCCAGTTCATGTTATTCGTAAGAGTGATTCCGAGATATTTTACCGAGTCCACTTCTTTAATTACCGTTCCGCTAATTCTGTACGATTTATTCTGCCGCAACTGTCTTCTTTCGAAAAAATTTACTACGGAGCATTTGCTTGTGTTTAGGTCGAGTTGCCATTTGATGGAAATTTTCCATTCTTCAGAGATCGGTGACGGATTTTGATGCCAGCAATGTTGCTATATGACGAGAAGTTCTAACTAAATACTTATAGCACATTTTTTCTGTGATTACTTTGTATTTGTTGTAGCTTCCACAAAAAGAGCTCTAATCATGTTTTCTATGATTTTACGATGTTTTGCATCATCATTGACCGGGGCGCGTTGGAAGTTTGGTTTAATTAGCAGTAATTGCATACATATCGTCATCAGCCATTTTCGATCCGACAGCGGATGTGGGCCTCCCCAAGTATTTTCTAATTCTCTCTATTTTGAGCTTCTCGTTGCCACGTAACCCGTAAATACTTGATGATGTCTCTGTTTCATCGGTCTTTCGGTCTTCTTCTTGGTCTCTTTGGTATTCAGTTGAGAACTGCTGATGTACAGTGGTTGTCGAAAGACAAATTTCATGTTTATGTTTAGGCAGAACTGATATTATATTAATGAAAGTGTATTTAAGTCAATTTATATTTATTAATTTACTTATATTCATCCATCCATTATATACATATATCCATCAATCAAACATCCATTTACTGGACCATTACAGTGGTGGGCTTCAAACAATAACAAAGGACGAACACACACGACCGTTCCCTAACCGGAAAAATCCGATTAGTCGAGATTCGAACCCGGGACCTTGCGGTTGGAGCGTGCTAGCACGCTAACCTATCCGCCAAAGCGGCGGGTAAATAAATTTTCGCTTTATTTTCTCATTTAAGCGACTTTATGCGATTAAGAAGATAAAAACAGGAACCACTTTTCCCCAAGAAACTAACTCTATTTTAATACAAAGAAAAACTTGCTATTATTCCTTCAAGTATACTTTGCTAATACCTTAAAAAATCCTTAATATTAAAGGAAGGTCTAGTTTCCTCTAGAAAAGTAGTCCCTGTTTTTATTTTCTTACCGTCATGGAATACCGCAAAGTAACTCATCTTTCAGGGTTCAACTAGTGATATAAACAAATTAAAATGTCGTCTTTGCACCGTACGATCGATTTAACGGAAATAGTTGTGAAAACTTTTTGTGTTCAAGATACTTCATTTTTACTTGAAACGAATTTGAGAGATTTTTTTAAGGTCTCATCTACCTCGCTTTTACAACGATATCTCGATGTTTTGCTGCTGTAATTTACGATCCGCCAACAGCGCGATATCAAGTATGTTCGCTTAAATGAGGGTTGGGGAATCTTTTTCCATCGGAAGGTCGCTTTATGTATTCGGCTTATAAGAAATCATCCGCACATGAGTAGGTCCTTTTCTGCAATCAAATGTTATATTGTTCGAGGTGCCAGTTCAAACGAAAGTACTCGAGGGAAAGCGATTTGAATTGTTTAGCAAAGCATAGTGACATTTTCTTTTAATTATATGTTCAAAATCAATTACGAAATTGTTAAATCGCATGAGTTTTCTTCGTTCAGTAAGGTAAGGTCGCTCTGGGGGGTTATTTGGTAAACGTCGAATTCGCATCCTCGGCTTCGAATTCGCCAGGCACCTTCGGATTGACGTCAAATTCGAAGCGAAACGCTATATGTGCGCCCACGTAAGCAATTCCTCACGAAATTCGAATCGAAGATCAAGTCGATGCATCGCGATGTACGGCTCTCTGATCCGAGTGGGTCAGAGGCATCGAATTCTCTCCTTCGGCATCGAATTCGCTGTGAAAGTTTTGCCTAGCATCCTAAAATAGTGATTTGTGTATCCTTATTGGTTAAATACGCTGCTTAGGTATTTACATAATGTATACATAAAAGTTGTAGAATGAGCCACAGGATTCGAATTAAATTCGCGTTCTGTGTTTTTCCCGAAATTATTCTGTGCCATTATTAAATATACACGCTGAATAGGTAATAATATGCCGTATATACCTATATGCCAATGTTGCCAGAACCAGCCGATTGTGTCACAGACTTCTAATAGTCAGTTTTCGAATCAAAGTTAGTAAGTTTTTGCTGGAATCCTCTTGCCGTCAATCTATGCAATAACTAAGTATTTAAGATGAATAATAATAAATTGGTTAATTCAAAGACATACGCAATCATGTATATGACAAGTCATAAATTTATACTATAACTAGTAATTAACGATCTACATTACATCATATTGCGAACATAATATACTGCATAGTATTACAATTACCCACTACACTTAATATGAGTAGTAAAGATACAATATATTATTAATACAATTACCTTTCATTATAATTAAGTTACACTGTTATTTGAATTGCAATACAGCAAATTTTATTCCAACCATACATTTAATTTTTTGGTGGCTTTTTAGGTTATAATCCAATTAGATGTGTATAATGTTAACAAATACATCCACACTATAATATGTGTTTGTCGTTTTACTACATTACTACTATCTTTAATAGGGCCAGGTAATTTGTCGTAAACTTTTAATTTCAAAGCTGCCTCGAATAAGTGTATATTCTGTAAACAGCACATGTAAAGACATATGCTGAGGGCATAGTTAATATTCCCCATTCTCTGAATAATAGTTTGCATGAATCTTTTCTCCAAAGCTTAGACATTACTCTATCACCCTCTTTTGCATCATATACTTTTCCAATGTGGGGATATTTTCCCCACATAAGTCATGGTTGAGTAGAGAGTTCCTAAGTATACTTCATTCAGTTCATTTATTGTGGCAACCAAAGCCAGTTTACTAATTAAGTAAGTCAGCTTAGTTTTAATCCAGGATATGTGATGTGATCCCCCAGTTAAAACATCGATTTATGATAATACCCATATAGTTGAGAGATTCTTGATTTTTATCTACCAAGTTTCTGGCAAGAGATAATTTAATATCTTTTAATCTTAATATTCTAGTATGGATATATTTTATCCTTAATTAAATCATGCTATTTAGGTCTGAGCTGGCTTAATGAACCAAAGTGATATAAAAGTGCAGTTGGGAAAACTTTTGTTGACAGATTGATGTTTGTAAAGACATTATCAATTCAGTTACCACAGTCAGGTCTGATGCTGTGAGTCAGCAGAATGTATTACATTGAGAAATTGGAACAATTGAGAGCTATTTGCCTCATTATTTTGTAGGATCCTTTATAATGTAGGCCATATTTACACAAACATGTTCAATCCAAGTATTTGTTTACATCCAAGAATGCTTTCAAAGTTTCACATGCCCATCTAATATTTTCATTTGCCATACTTATAAATTTAGGATTGATATCCCTTATAAGTATGTACAATACCATTTACAATAATATTTGCATTAGGGAATCTTTGTTTAGTAGCTCTTATGAGGCAATAGACTTCAATCATAACGTCTTCAGGATATCTATCAATGCTCAGATTATTTAAATGTACTTTATGCTGCAACTCTTCTGCCCTGATCTCTGTAAAGAATAGAATGCCACCATGAATATCTCAGTTTTAATTGTGGCAGCTGTGTTGTTTGGTGGAATTCAATATTTACAGCAATCAATATGATTTTGTTTAGCTTGTGTGACTAGCCTCTATAACATTAAATTAATTAAATACGGTAACGCTGCAGTGGGCTAGAATCGAAAAAGCTGGCCAAAAATAAAGAAATTTTTTTTTTGAGCGCGGACTTTGAAACTTTGCATGGCTATTCTTAAATAAATTCTGCATATAACTACCAAAT
>KZ308422.1:18320-61240 GCA_000376725.2 Ladona fulva | reverse complement strand
AATATTTATTTTTTTTTTTTTTTTTAATGAGAAGATGTTGTGAGTATTCTATCATTACATTTAAGAGGATTATCCAAGGAAAGCGTCGCGATTAAGTAATCTTGAAGAGGAGTGTCATCTTCAAAGAGAAAGCGAGTGACAAAGAACTCAAGGATTGTGTTTCTAAGTGAGATACCTCAGAAAACTCGACGAAGGCTTTCGGCCCGACCTCGAGAGTTATTTGCTCTCCTGCAAAGACTTTGCCGCAAAAGGAATTCTTTGCTTCAGGAAATGATAAACTCCCGCCGTGGATTTACATTCCATCTTCAGATGCAGTGATATCATAGGGATATGATCCGCTTCCTATTAAATACGCTCTCTATGAAACCACATCCTCGTTGCGTAATTCTAGAAACCACGAAGTGGTGATTGAAACCATCTTCTAGTTTGACGTAATCACTCCGCAGACATTTTCTTACGCCAATCGCCATATACTTATCTTAGCTAACTCATTCCGTCTCCTAGTCATCTTTAGTTGAAATGCCTAAAATTCATACGCTGTATTATATGAGTAAGTAATGTATCAGAAAGGGTGAATCTGAGGTTCATCCGTTTGGTTTGATGTGAGGCGGGAGAGTCATTTTTGGGAATGCTTTCTTAAAACATGTTCTGCAAAACAAAAGCGCGAAGGGAAACGTAGCCGTGCATAAGGGATGTTGAAAAATTATGGCTACAAACAGTTTTCATTACTATTTAATTTGATACCTTCTCCAGTTTCTCCCGCAACATGTTGATGAATTCGTCAATCTTTCGTTTACCTTTGTCTTAGTTTTATTTATTATTATAACCAAACTGTGGTTTGCTGTATGCTTGGGGGTAGTCTTACTTACATGCTTTCATTATATTTACACGCTCTCCCGGATAGGCAAGTGGGTAACTCTAGCGGTCTCTAGCGTTCAACTCGAGCGGCCTCCGGCTCGATTCCCGGTGGGGGCCCATATGTGCGAAATTACCTCAGCCGTGTCGAAGCACTTTAATACTACTACTACTAAGATATTTATACAAAATACATGCATATTATATACACAATACCTACATAATTATAATCAAAATGAATATTTATAATTAAAGCTCAGATAGCTAGATCTGTTAGTTAGATGAAAGCTACAGAGGTCTCCATGATGGTATTCGTTATTTTAGCTCCTTATTGAATTCTGTTTAAATTGTTTCTCTTAGGGTCTTTGTGTTGCTTTTAGTGGACTTAATCAGCTAGTGGCATTCTGATTAGTGAGGAAAACTGGAGAAAAATTTTTAAGTCTCCTCTACTACTCATGTTGCCTAGTTAGCCTCGTCACTTCTTTAAAGCTTTTGGTAAATTATGGTGGAGGGTATGAGGATCCAAGCAGTTTTTGAGCTGATGATTTTATAGACATCAAAAAGAGACATTCTTTTAGTGGTGGTGGTTATAATTACACGCATCGTATCGTGTCGCGTATGATTTGAAACTCCGAATGACTTAAAATTCCGAAAGTAGTTATAAAGAGTCATTTTATGGAAGCAAGAGAGATTTTTGAAACTTACGGGGGGGGTAATTACCTCCCCGAATTCCGATATTTGCGAAATAAAATGAATTTTATTTTGCAAATATTTTTTGTTATTGGCTATTTTTTACATAAATATTTTGGCCTTTTCTTATTTAAGTTGAAAGCTTTAAAAATATTTATTTTTTTAAATCTGAGAATTAATTATACGTATTTTTTATATTTCGCAATTTTCTGAAAGAAATAACATTTTTATGTTGAAAATAAAGCATATAACATTTACAATGCCGTGTGACGAAGGTTGGTCTGAATTTCAGGGGCTCTTGCTCCGCAACTCCCTGTAACCTACCGATTTTACAAAGTGATTATTTGAAATTAAGTTATTAGGTAATATTTAATATGCAAGGTTACATATACACGTGTACATATTATTATGATAAACAAGAATTTTTATTTATTTTTATAACCGATTAGAATGTTTGTGCATTATCTTAAAGTAAAAATACAATAAAAATATATACAGATGTACAACACGTCTACAATTTTTTATCATTAATGATAGTAAAGAAAATAAATTATTATAGAACGAAGAAAGAAAAATCCGAATGATAAATATTTATTTATGATATGCTTCCTTTGGTTATTCACAGGAATTTGTATTGTTTTACTTGAGTTCGAAGAAAACCGAGGAGACGTAGTTCTTTCTGGACAGACTGAGTGTGACTGAAAGTTCACCCTAGAAAACTGTGCGAAGAAAGAAAAATCCGAATGATAAATATTTATTTATGATATGCTTCCTTTGGTTATTCACAGGAATTTGTATTGTTTTACTTGAGTTCGAAGAAAACCGAGGAGACGTAGTTCTTTCTGGACAGACTGAGTGTGACTGAAAGTTCACCCTAGAAAACTGTGTATGGTTTTCATTTATCTGGGAACTTTTTCTTCCCCCTTACCACTAAAAATACATGTGTAAACAAAATGCATAGAACAAATGCTAATTCCAGACATACAGGCCACGTTTGCCTGCAGATACGGTGGGAATAGAAAATCACAGATACACTGGCATTATTATTCCATTTATAAGTACTCTCGTACTAGGGATTTGCTATAAACACGTGTAAGAGGTCCTCTGTGTACACAGATCAGGAGCGTCCGAAGATTATAAGAACCTAAGCCACTTGAACTGTTCTGAGACCAAGCCACTTCAAAGGGCCTAAGCGTGATTCAACGCAAGAGCTGTTAGAAAAGACAGATTACAAAAATGTTTCCTTTTTCTATCTATTTCCATAATAATTATGAGTACAAATTTTAAATTATCAGTGCAAAAAAATCATAAGAGAATAATGGAAGTAGTAGAGGAATCATCGATTTTTTTCTTATTTTTCTCAATTACTTTTATGAAACAATGGAAAGGGGATGCTGAAAATGAATTCTCTTTGCACAAACGGCCACGAGGAATGCGATTTTGGGTTCATTTATTGCTACAGGTGAAAAAAGGAATTTCTGGAAATTCGGGTGGTATGCAACCCGTCAAGCATCAAACAAATTCTTTTTTTTTATACATGAAAAATTTTTTTAACTAAGATAGGTGGAAAAACGTAATAAATATCGCTCCATAACAACAACACATGACAATAGAAATAATTAACCCAAATGATTTCCTCCTCAGCGGGGGGGAGTATAGATCCCACTGCGGTCTTAAAGGTTAAAAGACTAACGAAAAATATTTTATTCGTCAGGATATGGCTGCAGGAAGCCATTTTAAGTAATAGTTAAATATTCCTCCACCTACGTTGTAATACTTCCCCGTAAATCATATTCCTATTTTCTCTAGGGTAACTTTTTTATCAGTATCAGTATTCAGCCAAAGGCATGAAAATCACAAGGTATTTGTGTTGGGTTAACTATTAGATTATGAAAAAAATCGCTCAAAGATAAAGTCAATTCAAATAATCAGTGAAAGTAAATTTTATATATCGTAATATAAAAAAATGTTAGTTATTCAAATAACAATATCAGGAGGCCGTCAGCGAAAATTATGGTGTGAATCAAATCAACTGTAATATGTTGTAACTAATCGTATGGCTTTCGTTTCAGATTTACCTCCTTGGTAAGTGCCAATGTGAGATGCGCCAGTGGTAGCGCTGAATCGAGGTTAGACTCTATTTGCTTTGAAATCGATTATATGGGTTAGCGATGCTTTGGTTCGGTACGAACTGTAGCAAAGTATTCCAAAAATAATAATAACGGGAAACGATGGCTGCGCTGGGCAACCGGAAACTATGCGTGGGCGCCATCTTGATAGCGAAAGGTGCGAAACAAGCGGAAGAAAATGGAAAATTTCCTTTTGATCGTGGAATATGGTTATGGCGCGTGTGGACGCGAATAGCTTGATCGACCCACAGAGGGTTTGGCTTATCGCCAGAGGGCTCCACCTTTTTGGAAGAATAATCGATGTCCTCAGCGTTGGGCATCGTGTTGTCGAGGTCAAGGAAGAATGCAGCCCAACGTGGTTTGTTTATCATCGCGCTAATCTGTACCATTCAGGCTTTCCGAGGATTGAAACGATCGGAAATCGAGAACGAGATATCATTTTCTGAGACTTCTCGATAATTCCCGAAGTATTCATTGTTTTTTTTTCGCGGATCACAAATAAAAGGGAAAGGATAATGATAGTCAATTGACAGCAAAGGCTCAGTGAGAATCTGATAAGGGTTGAGCCGCTGCTAACGAGGTCGACGCCAAATTGAGTCGGAAGTTCCTAAAAGGACGCCGACCGAAATTTCGCCAACTTCTCTCGCTCAGGGCGTTAAACTCGGGGTTAATTCACCTTTAATGAACAGCATTATTTCCGCGACTTTCGTATCTCTCTAGTGTTAGAAATGATGTGATTAATATAGAAATAAATTATGGCGACGCAACTTTGGTTTGCAATATTTAGTCAATATTTCAAACCAGGCATCGGCAACCTTTATCGGCTGCGGATCAAAATCAACGTAATTATGACTAATAGGAAGACTGTTCGGGTCAGTGGTACATACGATCAACACCCGCTCATCCGTGGGTGGATTATCCGTGCATGATTTTGTATGATTCACCGAATTGATGATTTTCGCGTTCCAAAAGAAAGCAGGACTTCCGTATTACCTTTTCTTATAGCAGCGAGAATACGACTAATATTAAATTATCGCTGCTTAAAGAAAACTCTAAACGAGTCAATAGATCGATTGTAAATAACGGAATATGTGCTCAAAGAAATTATAAATTGTTTATTTAAATCCTTTACTAACGTAGTTGTTTCTCAAAGACCAAGTCTTGTCGCTTGGAGAGATGCTTAGTAGTTGCAGTTCGTGATTTACATCTCTAGGAAATAATTATGAACGCCATTAGCAATTAAAGTAAAAGCTTGGATTATGTACCACTATTTTTCGCTGCAATCTCGCGCGGTTTCATCTGCGTTGCGCGATTCCGTTTTCGTCGCTGTCATTACCGCAATGACAATCTCCTCTTAACTTTGAAACTCGAGTGGGTCACTTGAAATTATCAAATGGGTCACTTGGTGACCCTCGGGTCATAGGTCGCCGACTCCTGTTTTAAACGAAGAGTTATGGGGTGTCAGTTCATCTCTTATTGCAAGCATTGTGCGAGGATCTGAAAGCGAATTTCACGTCTGCCTTTTCTCGGGATTCGGGAAAGAGGAAGCGTGATAAATTCGCGAAAACGGGTGGGGAAGGCTTCCTGCATGGAGCCCGTAATCGGATTTATCATGGAATGAGAAACGGTTGACGTGGGAGGAATTTCAGGAAAAGTGATTGATTTGGGCCGGAGATGGGGAACATGCGGTCTTCTTAGGCGTTCAGTGCGGCTCTTTTTTCTGCTTCTCGGTACCAGCTGCGAAATTTAAATTATTTCGATTGTAATTCTTGTTCGTCTGATGGAAATAAAATGGAATCTTTTCTGCTTTAATTTAGCTTAGGATGAAATTCGTTTCCTACATTTCTAAGTGAGACCATTTGAATGTGAACAATACGTCTCCCAAAAGCAGCCTAGAAGTATATGCGGCCTTCCAACGAAAAGAAGCTCTCCATCTTCGCGGGCGGAAAGAAAGTAGGCGGTTAAAATGAAATGCTATTAATGAAGATATCCAATTCGCTTTTTTAACCCCTTCTGCTTACCAAGCTCCTTCATATTTTCCTGCCCTTGCATTCCTCATGCTTTGAAAAAATCGATTCCTTTCCTCATACACCAGAGCCTTCGTTAGCGGTGCTATAACTCCACTACATACCGTCATTTCCATCTCTGTTGGTGGATACTCGGAACAAAAACACCCACTGATAAAGCTCCCCCAGCCTCAAAGCATTCTACCAGATACCTCTTTCACACGTCTGTCCATTAAACAACCGTAGCAATTACTCGTGAAGGATTGCTCATTACTTCAGGTCGATTCGTTCCTAGGGTACCGTGCCGAGGCTTGCTTCGTACTCAGGGCAGTGAACAAGGACAATGGTGGGGGGAAATTCAACATGCGTACTCTAATAAACAGGTCAAAAACAAATATCAATTGCATATAATATTTGTGTAGCGTCGGTTGATATTGCAAATTCGTTCTCTCATAGTAAGGATATGAGAAATATGGAAGCGGACATCCTTATAGTCGTTTTATCTGTCTTAAAAAGTGGACGAAATATGATTTCAAGGTTGGACGCGGCTTTTCTTTTCCTTAAGATCTTTTTCGCTGATTACAGAAATACGAATAAAAACCTTTAAAAAAGTAATACGATATTCTGCCCTCGGGTTATTTATGGTTTTGGTGTTTGTTCATACCATCATCAGCTGTGTTGGTGCTACCTAACCTTATTTCAGTCGTTCAAATTAATAACCCGTGGACATCTTAAAAGAAAGAGCACTTCGTAACTTCTGCAACAGATTTTTATCGACTAGCTTCGTCAATGTGTCTCTCTACTGAAGATATCAACTTCCACGAGAAATTCCACGCTTGACCATATTAATTTTAACCTGTGGACATTGTATCGTAATGCTATTTAAATAATTTTTAAATTTGAAGTTCCATCAAATCTCGCTATCAGCATTAAAAATGTTAAGTAATTTGTGTCATTAATTTGTTTTGTAAAGCATATGAGGATCACGACAACCTCAAAGGTGTCTTCGATCAAGTGCAATGGACGCAGTTGTCAAATATAAAAAGTTGCTGTTCTTACGTAATGGAAAATGTCATATTTTTTATTTATCCCTTTATAACTTATATCAGATTCGCGTCTTCCAAATATAAGTTTTTATGAGCTAAGTTTGGCAACCCTGATATATTCGGAAAATATACCTTTATTATTATTATTTACTCTTACGGCGAGGTTAGGCCATTATGGCCTCTCTTCTTCCTAACCTCTGGAAGTATTACATGGTAGTAATGTTACATTAATAACTAAAAATGATTGACTAAA
Organism: Ladona fulva; assembly: GCA_000376725.2. NCBI lineage: Eukaryota > Metazoa > Arthropoda > Insecta > Odonata > Libellulidae > Ladona > Ladona fulva. The sequence goes on along the minus strand of KZ308422.1, from coordinate 54,261 downwards.
AATCACTTAAATCTAAAAGAACCCAATCAAAAAAACACAACAATCGATATCAAACAAGAAAAATGTATCTACAACCTATTTGAGTGATTAATCGTCTTCATTTTGAGGAAGAAGAGCTTTTCATTTCCTTATGAACTTGTACACTATCCCGACGTACTACTTAGATTCCATTCTTGATCCTAAACTAAATACCGATAGTTATTTCGTTCCAATTTTCAGTTGTGTAATCGTAATTATATTTCCCTTGGAGAGACGTACATGAAAAACGTTTTACGGGCTCGAGTCCTAGTCGTGTCAGACTTTTGTCATGTCTGTGTGTACATGGTGTTCTCATCTCCATGGGAATTTTTTTTCCCGTTTGCACGTCTTTGCGTGCAAACCGTTTTCCTTGTAATTGTGTGTAATTTTTCCTAATAGTAACACGTATGTAACTGAAACGAATGCTTACCATTTAAATGATTGAACTCATATTTTACGGTATTATTTCGTTTTATTTTAAAATTTATTAGATACCATGCATTTCACACCCTCTTCCCTGTGGGCGTTTACCTGTCGTGGATATTTTTTTCCTAAAAATCTCTTGGGTTTTTTTATTTCCACTTTTCTTCTCATTTTTCTTTTCTCATAATTTAATACCTGTATGGAATATGGCGATGGTTTAGGTGGAAGAGGAGACATTTAGTCTTAATCTCGCCGAAATAAAGGCGATTTATTATAATTATTGTCATTATTATTAAATAAGTGAATAGAATATGGAATATAAAGGTGCATACATGAATCCACTTAAAGGTAGGTTCATGTATGTAAATTTATATTCCATATTCAATGTCATTGCTTTCGTTTATTGGTAATTTACCCCATCCAATATGTCATATAACATCTTTTGCCTTAGTACTCCCCTCTTTCTTTTCCCTTGCGTTCTACCCTCAATTGTATTCTTCAGAAATCCTTCCTCTTTCAATATTTGACCTTCAATGAAAACCTCCCTCCTCTCCGAACATCTCAAGTATCTCTGTGTTTGTGTTTCCATCGATCCAACTTACTTTTTCCATTCTACGCCATATCCACATCTCAAAGGCCTCCAATCTTTTGATGTCCTCTTTTCTTAACTTCCATGATTCACACATACAGTAAGACACTCCACACCATTGATTTTACCAATCATTTCCTGATCCCTTGTCATCTCTTCTCTTCATGAAAGATTCCATGAGGTTCAAATAACTTCAAACATCACGAAAAAAGTAAAACTGAAGCTGAACTAAAATCTTCGTCATTATGGAAACGGAGCGAAAATCAAAACGAAAAGAATAATTTGTCGATTCTTTGTCCGAAACTATTAATCTGTGGGTGTTATCATTCTATCATCTTATATGTTTCGAATCACAATGCTCCTCCTAGCTCCTCTTAGGTTCACCGAAGAGGTGAAGGTCTCGAACGCATCTCGTGTGATTTTCCATGGCAATTGTGGCGGATGTGGAAGGAAGAAAAAACGGCGTAGCGAATGCCCTCATCGTGACTTCCCTCTAATTTTAAGACTCCGTAAGCGGGGAATCCCTGTTAGGGTACATCTCCATTTGGATCGAAAGCCCTTTCGGAGGGAGAATCGCTCGACGGAAATCGAATGAAACGAAGGAACCGAAAATGGAGTACAACTCCTTCTAATAAGAAATCGACACACGTTTCCTTCGGGCAGCGAATGCACAATTGATTAAATTGGATCGCGTTCTTCGGTTGATTTTGGGAATAAAAGGTATCCTCTTTCGTCTAGCCTAGAGGGAGGAACCTGCAGCTTCTCCGGCTGCCCTTTTCTTCAATTCCCCGAAACACACGCTCGTATTTAAATATATATCTTTTCCAGTCTTGAGTATAACAAGTGAAAGTAAAAAGGAAAATATTCTACTTTGGTTTACTTTGGTATGAAATTGATTTTTAGTGAAGTTGTTTGTTTACCTATACGCGGTCAACCTGATGATGACGCGATACGTTGAAACCATGGTCACAAAATAAACTCCTGTGATACGGGTTAAAGCTGTGTCTTGTTATTCTCATATTTTACGCGAAATATTGAGCAAAAATATATATTTTGGTCGAATTATTCGTTTCTTTTATTCCTCGGACTTAGAATAGCTTCTCTTAAGCACACTTCTCGCAGATTGTAGATTTTAAGGATGAGTAATTGATATAAGTATTGCAATTCATTTTATTGAAAAATAAATGATTCCATGCATTTTCTGTCAAGGAATGGATGATAATAATAATAAAACGTCTTTATTAGGGCGAGATTGAGACTATACAGTCTATTGTTACATCTAAATGAATCTGAGGTTTGAGGAATGTGTGGCATTATATGTAATCTTAATTTTTGATTCCAGAAAGAGATTTAATTCGTTCGTATATGATATCCAAAGAAATATTGATTGCATGGCCATCAAAGTAAAACTGCTATTATTCACCTGTAAAACTTCGTGGATCGAAAAAAGGGTAGCCATTCTGAGTCTCTGGTTTAAGTAGGTCTCAATGTGGGTAACCTTTGCGGAGGTAAACAAACACTGAAACATAAACGAAATTCTCATAGTCAAGAGAGTCAGTCCGAAGATTGATTTTCCTCTCCATCTCGTCAGTGGTAGTCACTTCATTCCCTCATCATTGACCTTTGCGTGAATCTCGGCATTCAACCTATGTCTTCCACTCCAATCCCCCATTCCTTCCAATTGTGGTTACTATCCACTGGGTTGTTCTTTCCGGGAGATAGGATAGGATAATTTATGATTTGCAAATCCCGGGAGATATTCTTTCGATCGCTGAAATGCCTAACGGGAGAAATATATCTCACTTAATTACTGAGAAGGCTAATTGTGTACCAAGTGATTTCTTGTAGTTACGTGTTTCAATAGCTCAACAGTAATAATAGAAACACAATTCGGCGAGATTCTAACCTTTTGCCGAGAGAAAGGCGCTAGATGGGCAATATTCTGGCAGAATCCCGAAATTCGGGAGATGTGTCAACCTTACTTCCATCCGTTAAATACTTAATTCCGCTTTTCTCTTCGGTTCAGCAAAAGAAATAAATATCGGTTCCATTCCGGTTCCGCTCCTGTCATTGTCGAATCGGTATTTTCATTCCGGCCATTGCAATATCATATCCTGACATTTTGTTTAATTATTACTAGCTTTTTTCATTTTCATTACATTACACGATTACATTATTGATTAGTAGCAAGTCGGAGTTTCACCTATATAGTAGACCTTCCTGCCATTAAACTTGTGTGTATGTGCTGAAATGTGTATTATTGGGAGCCAAATATAGGAACATAATCAACAATAGTTATCGGTTCTGGTTCGGTTTTCACTTCGGAAAAAATAACGGTGAATTTTGGTTCGGTTCCGGTTCGATGTCCTGTATCCAGTATTATTTTAAGGAGACTGCTGTGCCGTAGTTTGTTCCTGGTAGAACTTTCTCTTCTTCCTGACACCTCTTTCCTAACTTTTCTCTTAATTTTCTCTTCGAATTTTCTATAAATTTTTGTTTTCTTAATTTTTCTCTTGCATCACAACTCCATTACTTCTCTTCTCCTTTACAGTCGTAGCTCAAAGAGGCGTTTAAAAAACAGCCCATTAATTAATTTAAAATATAGACAGAAGCAGTCGGGTGCAGGACTAAGTCAAATATAATTCATTGAAGAGAGAGAAATCAACGGAAGATCCTTCCAGAGGGAATGTGATTGCACGGTTGCCCGAATCGGCCAAGTACTTTTTCATCTCCAAATCGTTCTCTAATCGATTCTGAGCGCCTCTTCGAAGACGATGCCACATTTAGTGGCTGCAAATCAATCGAATTTAAGAATCAACCTCTAAAATAAAATTTCTCCTCGTCTTTTCCTCCCTTTCCTTTGGCGTCCAATCGATTACGACCGAACAGACGTTTCCGAGCGGATTTTATCCTTTGAATTTTCTCACATAATGTTGTTTACTGCTTTCCAGTACTTAAAAGTGTTTTTATAACGAGGAGAAGTAGGTTATATTTTCCAAATGTTTTCTCATGGGACTATCTTTCCCAGTGCATTCATATAATAGACGAATTCAGGAGCTCCATCGGTTATCAAAGAGATGGTTAGCGAAACATGCCGAATTTTACAAAATGCCGCTGTTTCTTTAATTTTTTTTCACGAACCAAATAGAAAATAATTTTTCGTGATAAATATGACAATCTTTTTTCGAATAATTTTTTTTTGCGCGTTCCCCGAGATCGAGCTACAATTCTATCTAATTTAAATTTACGAAAGAGAAAGATGATGCATAGTGGCTGTGCTTAGAATACCTGCCCGGAAAGTGAGAAACCTGGGTTCAAGGCCCATTCATGTCGATATTTTCTACTTCTTTTTGGCCTTGGCTTTAACTTGCAAGGTTATTTCCTTTTCTCGGTCCAAACCAAATGAAATTTTCGTGAATTTTTCCTACAGCTTTATGATTTTTTGAACACCACCTTTCTCAAGCACTTTTGGTCTATGTTACGCATAAAACGCGTCCGTTGTAACACATACGTGTGTTGTCCATATCCATGCACTAACAAAACAAGAAATATTCCACCCAATCATGTAGCATATACTATTGAATTCACGGAGTAGCCCGTCCCTTTGTGGAACATCCCGAAATCGCGAGGATTTGTTGAATAAAAACAGTTTTGAACAGCAAAGATGTATAATTTTTACTTTCCAAGTATTTTAACTTTAATGTAGTAAATGAACATATTGTGTCTTCACTGCCCCTTCTACCCAAAGCAACGCTCCTCAACATCAAGATTCATAATTTGTTGCAACCCCTTAGCAAATCACCTGCAGTTTTCCCCGTCCGTCCACGCAACCACTCCCCAACTAATACGTCCCTCGTCCGTTTCCGCAGTATTCTTTCAGACACCCAAACAACAACAAGTAGTTTCGTTCGCGTCGCCCTGATTTCTCTTTTAAGAGGCCAGTCTTCCTCTAGTTTTTCCGGATTACCATTTATTCTGTGTGGATTCCTTTGAGTTTTAGCATCAGTTGGAACCAGGGCATGGAACTGTAATTTTTTTCCTCCCGGATTCGCTCCGTCACCCACAGTTGAAACGGTTGGAACCGGTTTTTTTATTCCAGAACTGAGGTATCATAACCATCCGAAAGATTTTCTTCGCGTTACGCTTTCGTAATCGCGTTTAATTAAATTGAAATTTGAGGCCGCAAGTTTTGAAATCAATTGTGTGTTTGTCCATTCGATGCGAGTCGCATCATTTGGGTGGTGGAATTTGTCGAAGACCTCATTTAGGAAACTTATGTTGGTGTTTTCATTTCAACACATACATACGTAATAACTTCGGTTATCAACCTTTTGCACTCCTCTGAAATTAATTATGCTTTGCAGAGATTCTTAGTTATGCATATACGTGTTGGATCGTGTGTACACAAAGTGTGAAGTGATAATGAAAAAATTAGATTTATGATTTTTATGTGGTTGGTTTTCATTTCAAGCATCAAATTGGAGCTGAACCTAAACGGAAAGGAAACTTAAAAAAAAACTGTTCCCGAACTGAAAAATTAAAACATTACACCTAAACATTGTACCTGAACCGAAAGCAACAAACTATTTATTCTGTTTTGGTATTCGATTTGCATTCCAATACTAACCACTATGTCTTTGATATCACGATTTATGCTTAAAAAAGTAACTAACTCGCCGATATCTGTATACGTAGGCGTGGGTGAATGGCTCTGTTAATAACCATGTCGATTACGTCGTCTCACGGTATTTCAATTTTAAATCATTCGATTCGCGTGCGATAAATAACGTATTTAAATAGTTCCCAGTGGTGGTATACAGCCTGTCAACAAAAGACCTATATAAAGAACCTAATCCTTAAAGCGAAAAAACCGGTTAGAACCGATCTGACGCTGTCCGGTTTTATGCCCGGTTTGGAAATGCTGTGACTGAAGAATAGTCTTCTTTGTTGCTTTTTACGGCTGGTTACGTTTAAATTTCTTATAAGTACATCTGAAGTAAGTAGTTCCAAATATTGCAGAGAGGAATCTTATGGGTATGATACTGAGGAGATTTAACGATTGTATATCGTAGTTGTAAGCATTATTCGTCGTACTGCTATATTGGACCATTGGATACCGCTAGGAAACACGAGGTAATTTATGTCAAACTTGTCGACGGACGGAATGATATTTCCGCGAGCTATACATGTTAGTAACAGACGACGATATAAATGTCTACATTTCATTCGCTTAAAGCGCAGCACTTTAAATGTACGCGAAAGGATTGTGTTAGTAAAACATTTTCGATGGAGTGAAGTAGAGTAAACAAATGCAAAAGATGCCAGGTAGTGAAAGAACCCGGTATTTGTAAAGTAAGCTCATAGAATTTGAAAGCCATTGTAAAAATAATATGTATTGAAAACACAATGAAGAATGCTTATTGAAGATAGGAAACCAGAGTTAACAGCGTAAATCGCCCTGTAAAATACTGCGAATACTTCAGAATCTTCTTGTAACGCTATCTCTCTTTATATCATCGGCAGAAAATCTAACCTAGTTCTCAAAATTATCTAATAGGTCGTTACTGTAGATAAAGATATCCCGGATTGTCATCAATCGGAATTATCTGCTAGAGTTGAGCTATAAAACTCTTTTTCGTCAATCCAAGTATTGGTTTGTGTCCAAGCCATTCTATCATCTGCAATTCCCTTCCCTGATATTTAACTTCCTCTCGTAATACAGCCATCATTCAACTCTTCCACCATTCTTATCAGTACTATCTTTAGGCCACTTTCTTGTCTCTAATGATTTTACGATTAAACTTCTTTTTACATATTTTTTCTCTGCCGCTATTACAGTGTATGTTTCATTACCAACAAAACAAGACAATTGCCATCTCTCAACACTTATTACTGCCATATGACACTCGTATAAAAGTATGATTAATGGGGATTAAATAAGAATGCCGACTGATGTCCTGGAAAGGTGGTCAAAAAGGAAAGAAAAAAATATCCCAGAAAAGGAAAGTCAGCTCGGTTTAAAAAGTTAGCCGTTGTAGTATGCTCAGTATACCCTAGCCTACCTAGTCTATTCCAAACTGTGCGCCGCCAAGAATTTGAAAAATTATCTTTCTCATTACTAAGTATTGGAATCCAACCAGAAAGTCTCTTCTAAAACAAGAGATTGCGCACAAAATTAATGTATAAATATATATTTCTTTATTTAATTATACTTACATTTTTATTCGGATTAAATTAAAAAGATTTTATTAAGGCATTGTGTGCTGCTTAACGAATTTTGCCGTGGGGTAGAAATAAAATTGGCAGACTCTGCCCTAACCTTTGAACTCTCGTGCGTATTTCGAGGGTCACGGTTGAAATGTCGGTTCACTCCAATCGGGCCCTGAGGAAGTAGTTGGTTAACCATAACCTGATTTTGCTCGATTCTCGAGAATAAACAACATTCCGCTGTTTTTCGAGGAGGAAATTGGACAAACGCAGCGACAAACGCGAGTGGGGAGGGAAGGGGGAGATTTGAACGATCTTTAATGCAAGTATCGATCTTCGCGTGGTTGGGCCATCAGCTTTGAGAAGTCGCCGATGGCGTCGCCACCTACAAGACGCCTTAGGTGAGGAGGGGAACAAGACGACGTCACGTCGCTTCAAGGATCAGCTGGATTTTAAGCCATTTACGCAGATGAGATTCTTAAACAGCGTTTCCCTCCCGCAGATACCCTTTTCCGCTCTCCGTGGGTGTTTTTGCGTCGGAAGCGTAGCGGTCGCAGACGGTTGTCCCCGTGCGAGGAATCAAGCGTCCGCTATTAGAGAGGAATTGGCGCCGTCGAATTAAATGGATCGGTAATTAGGGTCGACACAAGTCTCTTGTTGTGTGTGTGGCAATCGCTTATGGCGCTCTGTGGTCTCATTGCCCCGGAAATGTCTCGTCGTTATGAAGCAATGGTATATAGTTTACTTCAAGGTGGGGAAATGGTAACAAGGAGTAGTTTATACGGCAACGGCCAATGTAAGAAAAATTTTGGCGAAATTCTCTATTTACTCTAAAGTTAGGCAAAGCGAAGGTCTGCATCCAAGACTATTATGGGCGTGAGGTCCATTTATAGTCAATTGTACTTCGACTGGCTTAAATATATGTTAAATGAAACGAAAGAAAAATTAAAGAATTAACTCTCGTTAAGACGAGGTTAGGTCAAGGTTGACCTCTTTTCCACCTAATCTCAATTGTCAGTACCTAAGTAAGTAATTTAATATTTAATATAGGAAGGTGTACTACAAGAAAAACACCAAGGGATTGTGAGGAAGGGGCTCCAGGATAGCCAAGTGGGCAACGCGTTCGATTTCGGCGGATGCGGTCCCGGGTTCGATTCCCCCCGGGTGGGGGCTCATGTGCGAAATGACCTTAGCTGTCTAAGCACTTTTAACAATACTACTACGATTGTGAGGAAAAATCTTCTCAACTGAAGGTTGAAGAAGACAACCCTAATGTGCGGAAAAGACCCACGAGAAGGGGGTGGAAAAAACAGGAAAACACGGAGTATAAAATAAATAAATAAAATAATATAAAAAGAAAAATTGTTATAAATCAAATCAGTACAATGAAAAGTATTATTCAATCTCATGTAGTTAAATCAACAATCTAAGAACAATAAAATCCAAATCCTATTAGAAAGGTCATTGTCAAATTGAACTAAAAGCACACAATAACAATACATACGTTTTTTATAAGTATTTAAATATATGACAATATTAGCTGATTCATACATACAGAACTTAAAAAATATGGTTTACATATATCACGTGCTTAGTCGAGATGAATACCTAAATCTGGATTTTATATACATACATTGTGTGAGTAGTCAAAGTAAATATAAACATTATATCCTAAGTTTTTGTTATGCACAGAGTCTGAGGCTACTGATAGAAGGGAGAGATAAAGTAGCGTAGGAGTTGTAAAGAGGGACCGCATATCTTTCATATCTATAGCCTATCACTTTTCTGCACAAATAAATCTGAAAAATGACACATTCCACACGAATTTTCCTCTTAACTTTTCTTCCGTAAATTCAACATATTTCACCGATCACATTGAATTTGAGTTGAACCGTGCCAAAATAAAGCGAACACAATAGGCTGCCCGCGATGATACGCATTTGAGTGATAATTGCACCGAGAATACGGAATATTATCTAATTTTTTCGTAGTTGTTTACGTAGATATTTTTATTAATTTCTGACTTATGACGTACGTTTTCTCTTCGTAATATTTTGAAACGTTTTCAGAAGTATTTGAGGGAAGCCTTCCAGAAAAGCAGAAGAACGGAAACACGGAAATAAAATGTAAATGTCTTTCCATGGAAGTATCAATCGAGGGAATTCGGCGCCAATTTAAAAAGATCAAGGACATGGGCTATAGATAGGCGAGCTGAGTTATCGATTGATAGAAGCTATGAACAAGTGGTACGTTTTTGCAGAATATGTTGCTTCTCCTCTTATAGTAGATTATTCCGCGGAATAATTAAGATTTGATTCCTGATACTGAATCTTTAGTCCTGCTACCACAACTTGATGAATGAAATTTTTTCATTTGTCTTCCTACAAAGGACAGAAAAAATCTATCTTTCATGTACTCAGTTGCATTATTGCAATAAGAAAACTTTAGAATTCTAGAAAATTATGTTCTGCAAAATTGAAGATGTATTTACTTTATTGTTTCTTGTATTTCTGTATATCTGCCGAATTTCTCTTTGTAGGAATTTTAGGTTTTAAAAATTCTGTTGTATACTATATTTCTATTTACTTTGCGAATTCCTCTTTCAAGACAATTTAAAAACATGCTACTAATGCTACTAATTTAATTGTCCAGGTTCTCCAATTTAGTTTCTCTTATTAGATATCGGAGTTTTTTCACACTCCCCTTTCCGTGGGTGTTTTTCGAAATATAATTGAATTTCTTCTTATAGAATATTAGGAAAAGAGGAATTCGCTCAATTAGGAAAGCCAGGACAATTACCTCACTCCTAATTTTGCCTAGTAAGCCTCATTTCCCTTTCCTACCTCTTTATCCTTAATAGTTGTGGGGATGAGGTCCCAACCGGCCCTCGGGCTGAATACTTTACAGCCAGACGGAGTCCTTATAAAGAGAACATTTGCCACTACTCTTCTGGTATTGAGTAAGGGTCCCCAACACATGACCCTCAGACCTCCTTTGGCCCTTTCGTCCATCATTTTGTGACCTTGCCTCGTTGAATATGAACTTTACCATTCAAACAGTGTCGAGCGCAGAAAGTGGAGCTCGTCGTCAATACGAAGTATTGTTATGGATCAATCAGTTCTAATTCATTGTGAAATTTTAGTATGTGTAACTGAAATAGGCTGCATGCAGCCCCCGAAGTATTCCAGTTGCTAATCCCAGTGGGTATTATAAGCTACTCTTGAGATGTAAGAAATTGTATCTTTCGCTTGAAAAGTACTGTAGTCTCTCGATTATCCGAGTCCCGATTGACCGAGGTTCCGTATTATCCGACATATATTTGTGCGCTTAGCTTTTCTCACACATGTACCGGCATACAGCTTAGATTACTTTCGTTGTGCCTCCACCATGCCAGTTCAGTATAGACTAGCAAACATCGGCATAATAATGTGGAGACGATCGAAGAAAAGAAATGAGAACTGCAAATAGACAGCTGACGTATATATTGTGAAGAAAAAGTTAAATATTTTATTTAAAAAATTTTTAAATAAAAAGTGATATTTTCGTAGTTAATACAAGTCATACTAAAGAAAGGCATGAAAATGGCGTGTTTATTTCACCATTTACGTACGCAAGATGACTCTTCAGTATTATCGTTGGCGGCCGCGTTAACTCAGATAATCGAGACTCGACTTTACTTTAGTACCAGTCCTTTTTATTGATGTGATAATGCGACAGTTTCCGAGGCACTGCCTCGGAAACTGATGCCAAAAACGGCCTTCGCTTTAGTCGTTTCTTGTCGAATGCTATGAAAAGTGTTAATCGTAAGATCTCTGTGCCGAACTTGCTTATAGCTTCTCTAATAATTGCATTCTGGCGCAGTGACGAAAACAATGGCAAATTATCTCATTCCTCTTCACCTACTTCTAAAGCTTTAGATTGCTAATGGTAGATGGAGGGAAGATCTGATCAGCTTTCGGGCCGACGATTAACAGCCAGTTAAAACTAAGGGGAGTTCGAAGCGTGGATTTTTAGAAATGAGTAATGGAAGCGTAAGGTATGTTTGTTGTTAGTAGTGTTGATGAAATTACTTCGTTATCTGGGGTCGTAGGTGGGCTTTCACCGGGAATCGAAACCGGGACCACTTTCACCGAAGTCGAACTCGCAACTCGCTTGACTATCCGAAAGCCCCGATGTTTGTTTAGAGGAGGAATAAGTTGTACGAATAGGAATGTTGATGCCCGCCATATTCACTTTAGCTAAAGGAAGTCTGTCCATCTCACGACTTCTTTCCCAAAATTTTGATGGAAGAAGTCTAACGGTTGGCGAGAAAGTCAAATAATAGCTTTATATAAGCATATTGTGAAATATCAAACAAGTATGTAATAAAATGTCTGTAAATACTAATAGAACTATATGTTGATTACAGAGTCAAAGAACAGCACAGAGCAATGAATAATTAAGGTAAAAGAGCTCAGCAATTGCAGAACATTCGTGCTCAAGACCCTGACGCGAGATAAATCTTCAGAATATGAGAGTCATCTCCAGAAACTAAATTATTTGAAATAATTAAGCGCGAAATCATCGGAAACCCAAAATGAGCGAATAAATTCAATGGGGAAGATGTGTATTCGTTATCTCCCGTGTGGAAACGCTCGGAAGTCACAAGGTTGATCAAGAATTGAAAATTGAGGAGAATATAAATACTTTGACCAAGGAAGACCCTCTTTCTGCCTGAAGAAGCTGACAGCAACGTCTGCGAAACGTCGCTTATCATCCATAAAGACTCCACCCCGATTCCCCAAACAGGAAATAGACATGCAAAGATTCCGCGATGAAAAACCTTCGCATCAATTTTAAATTTATTGGCGACGATAATTGTATATATTATGCCTAGCAATACATTAATAATAATATCATATCGTATTTATATATAATTTGCGAAGTGTCCGTCCGTCCGTCCGTCTGTCTTTCTCCCTCTCCATCTCAGAAACGGTTTGACTTAGAGACAGGCGTTAAACTGCGTTGGAATCCTACATGGTAGGAGCCTTGGACAAACTTGTTTTTATTCCTGGATAGACCTGGAGTCGAACCCCGGAGCTAATAATGTGTTTCCGTAAGATTGCACGCGACTTTTCATTCTCGAGAGTGCAAGGCTTTCTTTCTTCATTCATTAAAATACCTAAATTTGAACAGATTTCTATCAAACTTTGTTCATTCGAAGACTAAATATGCAACCAATCTCTGTCTTGCTATGTTTATATGTTTAAATGTCCATTTTTTAAAAATAATTTTACTTTTATTTCAAAATTTATCGGAAATATCTTTCTCTTCCTGTGTTTATTACAATCGTCATTGTATTCAAGCGTCTGTAGCAACCAAACGTTATTTATAGCAAAGTAAATATTCATGAATACATTTACTGTTATTTAATGCGTTGAGAATGTAAAAGTGATGTTTATGCGAAGCATCGCTAAAAATGAGATTGTTATTCTCATCGAGTTGGAACATTCTTCCAAATTAATTTTGACGAAACTTGTATACGGTTTATTAATTTTTTAAAGAATCTTTCCAACGTTTTTATCAAATTTATGGTTAAATTGTTATATATTGATAATTAAATATACTGGGAAAAATCCTTAACTAATATATGAGGAGCTTCCAATAAGTTCCCTGAGTCGATTTTTACCGCTTTCAGGATGATTTAACGAAGATAAAAGCAAATACGAGCGATATTAACAATAACAATACTTTTTCACGTCTCAGTATCAAACAATTTATAAATAAATTCTTTTTGCAAAGGACAGAGTGTTAGGGTAATTTTCTGAACGACCTACAGATTTTAGATGGAGAAATTGAAAGAGAAAAAGTCTGCCGCAGCCGGGAGTCGAACCCGGGTCTCCCACTACTTACAGATTCACTTATAAATGTATACCCAGCCGTTTGTGGCTTTTGAATTAATGTTACCTTTAAGTTAAATTTCATTTTGGTTCCGAAACATACTTTCCGGAAAAAGATTTTTTTTTCCGAGGTTAGTCAAGTTTTTGTCGTTTAAAGAAATGATAAACTGGTCGAATTTGACGAATTTTGATGACATTTTGGAATATCCTCCTGAGAATTGCACGACTTACGAACATGATAAACGTTTAAAGGCCATATAAGATGCAGTATCTCGATTATAACGAAATTATATCGTAAACAGTTTTATTTACATAAGTACTTCGGAAGAGGAGACATTGTACTGCATCTTGCAAGCCCTCCAGTCCCTTATTTTCTTTCACCCAACTCTGTTTTACGAATTCAGTCGGCGGACGTTGGACCCTCTCCAGTTTGAATGTGAGAACCTCCCAAAAACACGACCTGTACTCGAACATTGGGCTAAGTTAGGAGTTGTACAGCAATACCCGCTTGTTCAAACTAGGTTCTGAATATCTTCCCGACTTCCGCCTGTATGTACGATAGGCATATGCATTTTAATTAATTGATATGTTATGATTTATTAATAGGTATCAACTCCTATTGATATAGAGTCAGGTGATAGCAATCAAGTACAATTATAGTTAGGTTTAGATATAAATATATAGTGTATGAATGATAAATATAGTTACTTATTAGTTAAGCTACTTGTATTAGAAATCGATGCTTGATGAGATTGTGAAAGAAAGAGAGAAAAAAATAAATGATAACGATACCGGATTTTTAATCCAAATCTACACAAATACCCTACAAGCCGCCTTTCGGAGTGTGGCAGAGGGTGTAAACACCAAGCGTCAAATTAATGCAGAATGTTGGTCGCATAAACAGATTCTTACGGGCGAAAATGCAACATTTTAATCATTTTCTCACTCGAAGCAGTTGTACTGTTGGTTTTAAACTAAGATCTATTTGTTGAAGAACGTTTCCTCTGTCAAGTGATAAGAAGACGACAGCGTAAGACATCGTAAGTATTCTAAGATATTTTTTTATCTGACCCTTCGTTGAACTCCGCATTTAAGCGACTCAGTGGAAGGTTATTTTGTCAGAATTGGGGAGGAAACTCACGGTTTGATTCTTACATCTGTGACCATGTTGACTTGAAAAGTTGGAAGGAGCAAGGAAAAATATCTCCTCGGACGATTGGGCAATGGGACAATTGCCCTCTTCGTTTGTGTGCAGGAAATCAGGTTAACTGGAGGGAAGGTTTCATTTAGATTAAGGGAATATTAATATGTACGATCTAGGGTGTGGATGTAAACAGCTATGCCTAACACGTACTACTTTGTTGCAAAACTCGCCTTTTCATCTCAAGAAAGAAATTTGCCCACAACTGTGAGGAATTAGAACTTATCTGTTATTAACTTATCAGCTGAAAATTGTATTGTCTTTCGTATTGTCGTTAAGAAAGGAAACGGATCGTCGTGAATTAAGGATCCGTTTGTTTTTATACAATGACATCGATCCTTTATATGGCAGTGATAGACCGAATGGTCGTAATTTTTAAAAACAAATTATGATCAAAAAGAATAGAATCAGAAGGATTGATTTCCTTTATTGTTGCTTCGAAACTTGCTGTCGACGATAGGAAGTTGTAATAAGGAACGGCTCCCGTATTTTCCGGAAGATGATGTGTCTAAAAGAGTTGTGTGTAATTTTTGCGGAAGAAAGAAATAGGAACGGGTCTAACCGGGACAGAACCGGAAACCGAAAATACCATATTTTTTCGGATTGAGAGTCGGTCCTAAGCCGAAGAATTGAATTTCCTGAATTTGAACCGAAACGGATCTTGTTATTCATTCTGTCCCAATTTTAGGTTCGAATTCATAATAGTAAATGATTATTAAGTTAATTATATTTAGTAATCGTGTTAATTGAGGAATTGAGATAAGAACAATTACTTCTAAACTTAATTTTGGTTTTTTCCCCCGCCATTTCGCATGATGAAATCCTACAACAAAGTCCCTAACTTTATTCATCGGTTATTTCCTTTTTATACTAGTTTTAGTTTTTAAGTTTAGTCGACTGCAAAGCCATTAACATAAAAAAAATCTCTGAAGGACTTCGATCTTTTGAGCGAAGAAAAAAAATTATTCCGCGAATTAGAGCGAAAAACCAGTTTGAACCGGTGCGACTGTTGTCGCCCGAAAGAAACCGAAGCTGAACCGAAGGTTGGCATTTTCTTTGAACCAGAGCCAGAATAATTACATCTACATATGTATCTAATGTTGTAAAAAATTATTTCGTTTCACAAAGTCTTGATTTTTGGCTAATGAGGGAATTGTAAGTTTTTCTGTGTTTTACTATTTTATTTTTTACTACGCAATTATCTTCCTTTCATGTTCATTTCGTTTTCTCGTCTTTTTTAAAGTGATTCAGTTGTTATTTCTAAGTTTTCAGAATGATTTTTTCTTTTTCTGCTACGCATGTATATTTTTGTATGATGGTTGTCTCAGCACAGGTTAGCCCAGGAGGCGACCTAAAACTTGGTTTATTTTTGTAAAAATCTAATTGTATAAACTTTTTTGTTGAAAGTAATAATTATCTATCTCTCTCTATATACATATGCACCCTGCAAGGCGCCTTTCGACTTGTGGCAGTGGGTGCGTGTACCATAACACTACTACGCTAATCGATTACTTTCGCGTATTGTTCGCGGAAAAAAATGGATTCTTGAAACGACTAATTCTTGCATCTATTGGTACGACTAGTTCTTGCATCATTTTCCTCGCAGAATCAGGAAAAACAATGTAACAAAGAGGATGCATATTATCGGCTACATCTTCTAAACGCATACTATCTATGAACATAAGTAAATTAACCGTTTGATCGTATGTTCTAGAGATTCCCATCCTGCGTCCTGAAGCATCTGAGTAACGCACACTGATTTGATATAACAATTCTTTACGAAACGGATCGCCTTTCTTGTACCTTTTCTAATTCTCGAATATAACACTTTTCGGACCGTACATACTCTTACTTGCATAATCAAAGTGAGGCCTAACTAACGCAAGGTAACATCGCCCACAAACATTTTCTTCTCTTCTACGGACTAGCTCTTGACGAACTCGAGTTTCTTGAGTGCCCATCCACGTACATTACGGATGTAGTGAAAGCGGAAGACCGGGGTTCGTGTCCCGGTCCTGTCGGACTTTTTTCGTTTCCCGTTTCTCGGGAAACATCCCTGGCCGCGCGAATTTTCGTTCAACACCTTCCTATTCTATTTTACCCCATGTTAAGTTATTCGTGAGGCACTCTGAGATATTTCACCGATTTTACTGTTCGGTTGCGGCGATACCTCAAGACAAAGTCGTTTTTAACGTTGTGTTTATTTGGTGTTGTTGTCATAGTGTGAATGTAATAAAAAATATATTACCATAGAAATACCTCGCAGCGCGCGAAAAATTCCTCGCCCCCCTCCAGGGGCTGGTGCACCCCTCTTAAAGAACCTCTAGAACGTGCTTTCTGCTGCCCTCAACAATCTTCTGCCCCCCCACCTCACAGCGCCCACGTTGGGAATCACTGCTCCACACTTCTCAAGCTTTGGCGCCATGTTGATGTCATTGCCCTCCTTGCAACGTGTCTCGAAGAATAACGAACCTGCCAACTGCTCCCGGAGATCGAATCCCTATTCGGTTAACGCCTGCGTCAGTGGCCAATATTTAAAGTCCTCCGCGGTGTGCAGACACGATCGTCCGGCAGGCACGGAGACTTGTGCCGTAGGAAAGTAAGACGGAGCGAGTTATTTGGCGAAGAGACGGAGGGGCTCTTTTCGTATTGATCGCCGCGCCAGGGCACTTTTATGTGGAGCAGCGGACACCGCGCTTAACTATTCTACGCTATCGAGTATCACTTCCGTACTTTCTTTCCCGTGACGCGCTCGCTTTTTCCTATCACGGGAGGATTTTCCATTTCCTCTCCATTTGCTTTTCTCTCCCGAAGTCATTGAATGGTGGGCCAACCGCAATTGCCCCCCGACATCTACCATTGCTTGGTCAGATTTTCTCAAAGATAGGGAAGAATATGAACTTTGCTCGTATTAATTCGAAACCAGAAAATTGCAAAGGATGAGCGAAGTTGAGTCAGTCTGACATGATCCTCTCTCCCAGACTCGTGGATTCGATCTCAGACTTGGCGGGCGGATGCTCCCACCAAGTTTGCCTTGGCGGAGGTGTGCTTAAGTCGTAACCACCCCTCGCTTGCACCCTCGCAGTATCCAGATAAATGGGATGATGCGGAATTACTCAATGATTAGAGCAGGGTTGTCCATCATGGGGCTCGCAGGACAGAATGCGGCCCGCTGACCGGAGGTCGCATCGTCGTCATCGCCGCTCGCAAGATCGGCTTGCGATCTTCTCGATGTATGGAATACAAATTTTGATCGCATAAACAAGTGCCTTTCGGTAAAAGATTTGTGATCGAAACCCCTTTACAATCATTCGTTAACTTTATCCTTGTTTTGATTAAAACTTTTACATTTACATATACATATGTACCTTGCAAGCCACCTTTCGGCGTTTGGCAGGGAGTGCATGCACCATGACTCTATTTCCCTAATCGATTATTTTCGCATATCGTTCGAGGAAAACATGAATTTTTGAAACGACTTGTTCTATTATAAAATCAATTTACCTGATCTTTCTCATAGCATCGGAACGGTCTCTGTAACAAGGTGGACGCATTATATCGACTACGTCATCTCTGAACGTACTTTTTCTAAATTTATCCAGTAAATTAATCCTTTGTTGAAATCTTCTATCTTCTAGAGATTCCCATCCTGCGCCCTGAAGCATTTGGGTAACGTTCACTTGTTTGTCGTAACATTTTTTTACGAAAC
Organism: Ladona fulva; assembly: GCA_000376725.2. Lineage (NCBI taxonomy): Eukaryota > Metazoa > Arthropoda > Insecta > Odonata > Libellulidae > Ladona > Ladona fulva. The sequence continues at coordinate 36,235 of KZ308422.1, read as the reverse complement.
GTATCACCTTTCGCTGTACTTATTCTAATTCTCGAATGCAACACCTTTCTGCACAATCCATACACTGCACGCATACACAAGGTGAGGCCTGGCCAACGCAACGTAACAACATTCACGGACTTTTTACTTTACTTAAAATTAAACTAAAAACATAACTTTTTGTACACTGAATAGCATTTTATAGTCAGTGCCCATGGATTGATGATATAATGAGGTATTTGCTGAAGAGCATATGCTATGCTTTTTGGTGTAAACAGTCTCTACGAGGTACGTTGCCGTACCACTTGGTCTTATTAGTAGCGCGTGGATAGCCTCAGGATGTTACGTGAAAGTTGGCTGTGTTAGGAGAAGCATTCGGGAAAGCGGTTTGAATGAGTTAAGTGAGGAGAATTCGCGCCTAGGAGAATGATGAAGTCGGTAATGAGTTGTTTATGAAAGTGGGCTGAAAGATAGGCTGGGCGATTTTATATAATTGAATTATACTTCTTGTGGCTCTTATTTATTCATTAAGGTATTACATATATCTTTTGTCTTTTAGTGGAGGACTTCATATTGATTCCTACGTTCATTATCTCTCCAGTAAATGGGAATTTTAGATTCTCATTTATTTTGTTTGTCGTCTTTATGACTATTTGGTGGATAAAGAAATATCTGAAAGCCGATGATTAAGAAGTAAGATGGGTATGTTGCATTCCTCTTCTTCCTGTTAACATTTTTTCTGTTTTACTCTTTGATCAGAAGGCCGATTTTTCAATCCGATACCATATTTATGTCTTACAATTCCGTCTCGCACAACTATTCTGATGACAGCTTTTCGGGAAGCGGTTTCTGAATTTCCCGCGCTGTAACGTATTCCATTGCAGTGGTTCCTAAAGTGGAGCGCGTATATCGCAGAGGTTTTTGGTGTTCTGATTTTAAGGGTTACGAGGATAATTTCAAGGTCACAAGTGGCGTAACTTCACCCAAAGTATCGGAGACGCATATATGAAATCCGTATGGGAAGGCGTGACTTGGTGGATAACCGTAGCGGAATACAATTTGCTATTTCCCTCGATTTATTGAAAACACGATGTCTCCGGACTTACACCAGGACGCATATTAAATAAGTTTTCTACCTTTCGCTAGGACCATGTGCCCAAGTATTTTCTACTCAACGCCCTTTCTTTTATTTCTTGGTAACTTACCCCACCCCTTATGTCGTCTAACAACTTATGTGTTCGCCTTCTCCTCTGTTTTTTCCCCTTGTATTCTGCCCACAGTTACGTTCTTCAACGATCACTCTTCTCTCAATATCTGACCTACGCAATTCCTCTGTTGAAACTTAATCATTTCAATTAAAAGCCTCTCTTCCCCGACCTCCTCTAGTACCTCTGTGTTTGTTTTATGCTCGTAGCAACCCAACTTACCCTTTCCATTCTCCGCCATACTCACATTTCGAAGGTCTCTAATCTTTTGCTGTCCTCCTCTCGTAAGGTCCACGTTTCACAGTCATACAGTAAAACACTGCACACCAAGGATTTTACTGATTTTTTTTTCCTGATTCCTTTATCAAGACCTCTATTCATCAGTTCCCTTCACTTCACGAAATCTTCCTTGACCTATTCTATTCTTTTTCGAACCTCATCTGTACACCTCCCATCCCAAGATGGAACACTTCCCTAGTAAGAGAAATTATCTACCTTTTCTAGTTTTTCACCATCTACTCTGATCGTTAACTTAGCTTTATTTTGGTAAATCTCATTTCTTTAGTTTTTCTTACATTATTTTCATTCCCAATTCCCTTGCTTTATCGTCTAGTGCATATACTAGCACTTGCATACCCCTTTCGAAATCGCACACGATATCTTTATTGTCTGCATATTTTACCGAGTGAGGTAGTTTGCCTCTGCTTTCCTCACTGAGTTAGAATGCAAGTGCAGTGAATCAAGTTTACGTAAGTGCAGCATAATTAAGACTTGAGTCACACTTGTCGTAGCATTAAGGTAGGAGTGGTCAGGATGAATGCCAAATCTCAGTATCACTCATACTTCAGTAGTTTCCATATTCAACAAGATCTATATGAAAGGAAATAAAAGAAATAATTTCCTCTATCCTGCGCTTAAAAAAAATGCTAATGAAAATATTCCATTTATCAAGGTATGGTCGCTCAAACAAAATACCCCGCCTTACTGTAACAATGTTTCCGTTAAGATTTTTTAAATTAATTATTTCTTATACTTTAATAGCAAATTTGTAAACAGAACGCAAAAGATTTCTGGAAATGCTTCTCTCGAAAGTCTGACAAGGAAGTGATCTGCAAGTGGTCGTGAGGAAACAAATTGTGGTCAGAACAACGTATTAGATTGTATTTATTGCAATAATATGTGCAATCCGCACGATAAGCAAATTTCGCCTTTGTATGCGCGGATATCAAAAATCTTTGATGATGCGTTTCGCTGAATTGGAGAGGAATTCTGGCACGTGACCGCATCCGCTGGAAAAAGCATTCCGTGGAATGACTCTCACAATCAGACTGATGTGGATGCATATCGCCGTGTATTTAGTCAACCAGCAAACTCCCGAGTGCTGCGGGTGGTATCTTTCAGGAGACAAGAGTTTCGCTCTTCATGATTTCACGTTCTTTCATTTAACCTTCACGAAGAGCGGTTTTGAGATTACAAATGAAGAAAATATTTTAATTCATTTGCAGTACTACATAAGAAGTGCACGTGGTTCCTTTGACCAGTTCCTTCAATTTTATCTTTAGCAGACAATCGTACTATCATGTGCCCGATTGAGTTTCGTCCAGTGTTTTCCTGACACTTATTTCTTCATTCGTTCTTTGAAGGACTGGTTCATTAGCTACCGGGTCAGTTCATTTATTCTTCTACTATACCTCAACATCTCCATGCATTCTAATCTCTTTTGCTATTACAATCCATTTTCCATAGAAATACACTCATTTATTGATTTCAACGGATAGTTTACTAATGCCCAAGCTTGTATTCTTTCCTGTTAGGCATTGCTTTTTTCTGGCAAAATACCATCGCTTGGGCTATTCTGCTAACTATCTCTCTCTTGTAATTCCATTGCCACGGTTATCTTATTACTTATTGAAAGGTTTCCTCGAATCTTTCAAGGGCGTCATTTTCTGATTTTGGTAAGGAATAGTGTAATTATGTAAATAATGTAAATAAACGCTCTGCAGTAAACTTCTTCGAAAGGAAACAGTTGCGTTGGAACCACTCGTACAAAATTAGTGAAAAGAGTATAAATGTAGTCGACGCAGTTGAGTATCTCGGAGTAACCCTTACAAATAACTTAAAATTGAGCGCACACATTCGAAAAATCTGCGGTAAAGCAAATAAAAAGCTCGGTTTTATAAATCGCATTTGATTTAGATGCTAATCGTAGATGCGATGAAAAGATTAAAGAACGTTGTTTTTACTTGCGAACTCGAGTAAGTGCAGCGCAAGGCGATAAAATTTGTTAAAAAGTGCTACAATAGGTGACTTGAACGCTTGGTGTTTATACCACATGCCGATAGGCGGCTTGCAAGATATTTTTGTAGATGTAGAATAGTCTTTTTCGGCTACAAGCCATGAGCCATACCATCCTTATGTGCTTTATCTTTACTTATTTTGAGGCTTTACTTCTTCCTGCGGCATTGAAGTAAGGACAGTTTTCTTTTTATGTCCTCTTTCCGTTCGGCAAGTATCGCTACATTATCTGCAGTCTTAAGGATGCGTAATGTTTTTCAGTGTACCTGTGCCCTGTCTTTAATAGATCACAATTCTTCATTAATTGCGTTCTCATTGTAAACATTGAATATTAGTGGCAATATTCAGTATTCCTGCCTCAATCCTTTATTTATTCTAATGTAACTTTTACTTTTTCCATATTTGAACACTTTTTGCTCCTTAGGAAAATCAAGGACAAAACGTCTGTAGCGGCAATTCATTACAATGTCTTTTAGAACCCGTAATTTTCTTCAGTCGACAAAGGGTCTCTCTATTCCCTAAAAGGCACTAAAAGTTGTTCGGTCATTCTTTCTCTCTTCCTAATCTCACGAGAAAAATCTTCTCTTGTATCTTGACATATGAATCCACTTAAATACCCTTCCTCTCCATTCTCTGATGCAGGTGGGGTATAATGCAATCAAAATATACTTTGCAAATTCCAGCAATCGAGTGTTGAAGCGGCTGAAAAAGTTTTGATTTGCCAGGACCACATAGATTTGGTTATCTTGCTGCGGGTTGATTTCCAACCCTATGAAATAAAAGTTATATTCCGTTCAAAGAGTATGTGCCGCCATTCTTATTCGGAATTCAATAAAATATTGTTTTTCATAGAAATAATGCCGTGCCAAAAGCGATTTTAGCTATCGCAGTCGTTTTCAATTACGCAACACTACCAACTGCCAAGGAATTACTGCATTAAAAGTATCTTTTATTAACGGACAATAGTTATTGTTACAAATTAAATTCATTTTAAATTTGCCGTCTGATTCTGTAGCATAATTATCGTGAAAATCATCAAGAAGCAGAAATCTTTGTAGGGTAAATTACTTGAAAGAGGAGGTAAACTAATCGCGAAACTACTTTTATGTGAGATGTTATATTATCATTTACACGTCAGCTTTGGAGGAATGATATTGCTAAAATTGTCCTTTTGTCCTTGGTGTTCTTATTCGTTTTCTTAGTTCCCTTGCGAATTCGTTGAAGATCCTCTCTAGAGAACAGTTTCAGCAGAAATTATAAATTAACACCTGTATTTTCCGCTTAATTTAATTAGTTTTCGGAGTTCACTTATTACTACATAAATTTCTTCGCGTTTAAAAAAAAAATTCGTGGACTAATTAAAAACATATAGTGAATATTTATAGCTTATTCCACGTGATCTCCTTCTAAATATTCTCCCCCCGTTTTACACATTTTTCTCAGCGTCTTTTCCACTGCAGGAAACACTTTAAAAATTGTTTTCTGTAACCAATGAAAGCTCCCGCGTCGAATGGCTTTATGGCTTTGTTATCTCAAATCTCTTTCCTTTGAGTGGTCTCTTGAGTTTGGAGAACAGGAAGAAGTCAGCGGGGCCAAATCAGGCTAGTAAGGCGGTTGAGGTAGAACAGGCATCGAATTTCGGGCACAAAATTCACGGATCCTGAGGGCCGAATGCCACGGGGCGTTGTGGTGATGGAGGAACCACGGGTTTTCCCTCCAAAGCTCAGGTCGCTTCCTCCTTTTCCACAGAAATGCCTCTCTCCTTTGCTAGTTCTCTGACAGTCAGTTGTCGATCGGCTCGTACAAGGAACCTCACCTGCTTGACATGACAATCATCAGTTGATGTTGATGGCCTTTCACTTCGACAATCGTCTTCAACTGAGTCCCGACCACTTTGAAGCGCGAATACCACTCAAAGCACTGGCTACGACTCATCACTTTTTCGCTAAAAGCAGTTTTCAACATTTCAAACGTTTCTGTCGCGGTTTTTCCGAGTCTGAAACAGAATTTCACGTAACAACACCTCGTGGTACTTCATTTTTAAAATTCGCCACGGGTGAAAAAAACACTTTCAGACAAAACTGCTGTAACTGGAAACTAAAAAGGTTATCAACAAAGAGAAAACGGGATGTTACTCAGGAGTGATCAAGGTATTGAATTCTCTTTACCGGAATTAATTTTCACTACAAATGGCCGCAAACTGCTCTGGAACTTTTTGAACAGACCTCTATATAGTGTTATTTAATTCCTTCGAATGGATTTGTGTAAATACAGGCAGTCACACTCCAGGTGGATGGGCTCTTTGCAAATGACTGCGTTGTACCGTATATACCGTCGATGTTATTTGACGCATGCGCTCATTCCCGATTTCGGCACTTCCCTTGGTCCTTCGTCGAATGAATTCGTCTCAAAGAACGTCGTACGCACACCTGTTGCTACTCCTCCCTTTCTCCTAATTCTCTGGAATTTTCTGTTTAAGTCGTACTTACATTTTCTTCGATGAAGGAATGAACTACAATTGATTCATTGGTCTGTAATTAAGCGCCTATGAGTTGTATATATTTATGGAGAAATTACATACTTGGGAGGTACTTAATCGTATTTTCAAAGATATCCATCACTTTTTCCGCTTTTTTATGTAAATAATTTATTTTCAAGTTTTATCTTCCGTAGACTTTATGATGTTCACTTATCAGTATCATCCATTTTTATTGACCTTGTGCACTGTTGTTACTCCTTAGAAATGTTGAATACGTTCCACATATTTATTTACATTTTGTATGGTCTTGTCGTAGTGCCGTATTATGGAAACAACTTTAATTATAATTTAGCGCTATATCTTGTCATTTGAATCGATGATGATAATTCTTTGACTCGTATAGTCAAACCTCGATCTGCGAGTAACTTGGCTTGCGAGTGTTTTGCTAGGCGACCAGAAACTATTAATAGATTTTAACTTGATGTACGAACGAGGTCTTGCAATATGAGCAACACATGGAGTACGTATACGCTGTTTTGTCTGCCGAGCGTAAACCAAAATGAGGAACTTTGTAGTTCCTCGGTCGTTCTACACATTAATCAATAAATTCTATTGATTTTAATTAAATTTAAATAATAAAAGTATAAAACGGTAATTTGTGTTAATCATTATTAGGGGTATGAATATCTTTTTGGTTGAGGAACATCATCTGAATTTCCATTATTTCTTATAGGGAAATGGTTTTGATATACAAGTGGATAACGAGCACATTATCGGAACGAATTATGCTTATTATTTCAAGATTTGACTGTATGTTAATAATTGATATTGGCTTGGTTTTTGGTTGATTCTTGTTCAAATGAGTTGTTTACTTTTTTAAAGCAGTTTATTTCGAAATAATGTTCTTATTAGTACTTCTTGCATTTCAATGTAACTAGCGAATATATCGTATATCGTAGCGAAAATATTATCATCTCCAATAAGTAATAATATAACAGTAAATCTAACTCTATCATTAAATAGTATTGTAAGTATGTTGAGTGAGAAATAATAAAATTGTGTATTGATTTATTATGTTTTCTCGAAAGTAAGAGTTTGCGAAAATTTCTGGTCACAAAAGTCGTCATACATCGTAAGAAGTTTGAATTTTAAAATTTGATACTTTTTGATTCTCAGGTGGAAGCTGGGGACGTTATACTAGAAGTAAATTCCAAAGACGTCTACAAATTCAGCACTAAAGAAGGTAATTCACTTAATTAACTGTCATTGTAGGTTTATCTTAAGTAACTCTTATAGCCGAATGTAACCTAGACTTACCGTGTTTTAATTCATTTCTGGATCTGTGTATCATAAGGTTTATTAATGTTGAAATAAAATTGTTTGATTTTTTTCGGAGTTGATCAGTTATCTTGGGAAATAGTTAATGTAACTTTTTAAATGGAAATAACATGGAAATAATTCATTTCCAAGTAATCTATCAAATTAGTGGAAAAGTGAAGTGATGGTCTATGTTTAATTTTACGAGTTTAGATGGTCATCGTTTTCTTAATTATTTTCTGCTTTATTCTTTCTTTTTCCTCCATGTGTATGCGTAATTAATGAAGGTGTAAATATGGAAGAGAGGACAATCGGGCCTGAACTTACCAACAAGATCGAATGATTGTATAATAATTATTTGCAAGTAGCAATCTTTACTACTTTCAAAATAGTGTGCTGAACCACGATTACTACCTGTCCGAAGAAATTAAACAGCAACTAACCTTTCTGAAAATTGATGTTTTCTTTCTCTTTACATAGACAATCGTTATTTCCTATTAAAACAACGTTATTCATTCACAATTATCTTTGCTACCAAAGTTGGGCGATAGGCGCGTAACATTTGAGATGACGTCATTGTTGATTCAGTATCTGTGCAAACTTTATAAACATCAAAAATTAGGAACAGCATTTTGACTTTAGATTCTCTCCATGGATGTAGTTTTAAATTCATGTATGAAATTCTTTTTCTTCTATTTTGATATTCAGTTGAATATTGTATCTTCCCATGCTGTCTCAAAGATAACATGACATCTGATGATTGTTATTATTTAAAAATAAATCTAAAAAGTGAGTTTTAATACATACTTTTCTTAGTCTATTTTAATTTCAAGATTACTTTTAATGTGGCATTATAAATGGATATGGTTTCCATTTATTTTATTTCACAATTATCGGAGCGAACTTCATTTAAACTTATTAATTTTTCTCTCACACTGTTTATAAATATTTTAAACTTTAAATCTTTTACAGTTATCTTTAGATAACCTCTTTTGTGAGACGAAAAATTAAATTGTTTCCAAATTCGATGGTAATTATTAATTTTCAATCTTTTCACTGTTTTCATTTCAGTCCTCAAGTGTCTTAGGTTATCCGGCGATACTGTAACGCTGAAATTAAAACGAGGTAAGTTCGACTATTACTAAAGAATAAGTAAACTTACATTATGCATGTACTCGCTAAGCGCTTTTAGATGAAACTTGCATAAACTGATATTGATCTTCTCTAAAACTTCGGTTAATTGTGTTAGGTAATTAAGTTAGGTTGTTGTTGGATAAATTCCCCTTTTATTGTGCGATTGTATCTATTTTGAAGAAGTTCGTCTACGGCTCAGTATCAGATACGTGGATCGTTAGCTTTAATGATATTTTATCAAAAGCGCAATCTAAATTTTTACTATAAGGTTATTAGCAGCGCAAGAAATAGTTGAATTCACCGTCGCATGGCTCTATCAGACGAGTCTCCTGATTTGGAAACATTTGAGCACTGAGAATTAGAAAGACGAATGGCGCTTGAAACATTCATTAAGTGCTCTTTGATGGATTACAAATTAAATATCTAAGGAGTATGATGAGAATTATCTTGTTCCCAAAATGAAACGGACTCGAAAAAAGTCTGTCAAGACCAAAACTCGAACCCATGACTTCCGCTTGCTCTAGCCATTGAGCTACTTTGCCTGCACACTTATTTATGCCGTTTGAGAAACTTTGTACTTTTCTTGGTTTTCAATCGCATCGATTTAATTTTCACAGTTATGAAAATCCTTTGTGGGAAGATGGTTTGCATGAAGAATGAATATAAATAGCGTGTGTATTTTCTCGTATTTATTGGCGGATCCAAGGAGGGGATCGCTCCTCACCTTTGTTGACGTTGTTGTATGTACTAGCGTTTTGCTTTGAATATGACGATGACGGTAAACTAAAAGCTAACAGCGAAGTGCTTGAAAGAATATTATTCGTATATTGTATTTGTCACGACGAAATGGTATTTTAATGATTGTGAATGAGAATTAACCCTCCAATGCTATTGTTACTTTCGGATGAATTTGGGGAAATTGTCTCGAATTGCACTCTTCCTCTTGGCAAGTATCTGCGTAGATCCGCCCCTGCTCCGTGAACGTAGTACTCGAGAATTTACGCGATTTTATCTCCTGTAGCTTTATTAATTAGAGTTTATTGTCTTTTGCGGAAGGTTCGCGCCGATTTCCGGTGCGTAGCGCCAGGGCTTTTCTCGCATTTTGAAGTACTCGAATGTGAATATCGTACGTATGCGGTGACAAATGGGACATTTCAACCGTCTCTAAATATAAGATTCGTCTCCATTTATTTATGTCAGATAAATACCCTGACAAAGACGTAAAAAATAAAGCAATAACAAGAATTTTTACACTTGAAGACCAAGATTGATCGAAGAGACCTCCCACTTGGTGGTAATGATGAAATGAACTCATGAAATCATCTTGTGGTATTCTGCTTACTGTTGTTTTTTATGAATGTTTACTATCGAGTATGGAGTCGGATAAAAACTAAACTAACGATCCCAAAGAAACATAAATTGCATTAAATTTTAGCATTTCTCTTATTTAGAGAATAATTGACAAAAATGTATCTAAAATATTGACGTAGAAGGGGCATTTGAATATTATTCAAGGGTATACAAATTAATTACTAATTTACAGATATCACTAAAAGTAGGTGCATAACCAGGTGGCAGTGGGTAAAATATTGAAAGATGTTACCAATATTGAAAGATGTTACAATGCATACTTAAAGTTTTATGAGGTAAAAATTTGAGGGGGAACATTTGTAATCTGCCTGGAATTTGCCCTAGAGAGGAGGGAAACCCTCATAAAACCTCCCTTAGGCAGTAGTCACAATACTTAACCCTTATACTGCGGATGGGCCGATCTATCGGCCCGCGTAGCTTATGCGAAAACTGCGGAGGGCCGATCTATCGGCCCTATTTTTCTACTCAGCGAAAAATCCCTTACTCAAGGACATTCGTAATGAATCTTTAAGTCTCTGTTATCTGTGTTGTTTACGCTTCTTAATTGCACCGATGTTAGTGCTGACTCTTCTGTTAGGCATATTTTTTTCATTTTTTAACTTTGACTCTGCACAGCCGTCAGTAGCGTCCTGCCTCTCGGAGTGTTCGTATTTGCGTGTGTCTTCTTTCGTGCCTCAGTTTCTTTTGTAATTATATTAATTTGTGGTGGAAAAGTTTGAAGATCATTATACACATTCCTTCGAGGTGAGTAAAATATTTCTGTTTTAAAATTTTATCCCTTTTCTCATTAAAAATTAACGAGAAAATAGTTCTGGCAAAATTTTAAATTTTTATTGCAGGAAATATATTTATCCCATCAATTATGTCCGAGTGGATGAGAAAGGAAGATATCGAAAAGGTTTTATTTGATTCTGAGTTTAGTAATAGTGACAGTGACAGCAGTGAGGAAAGTTTTTCGAGCTCAAGTGGCGATGAATCTGTAAGCAAATTCGTCCGTTCGGCCACTCCGNTAAAACATAGAATACTTTAAAATTGTCTTTTGATAATCACCTTATCCCCACCATTCCACTATACCGATCAACATTTTTCCAAGTAAGATATTTACACTGATACCAATTCACTATGGAAAGGAAATGACAAAAATATATATCTATAAAAATATATATAAGGCTGTGAGAAACTCCTTTTTTCTCAGCATGAACGTGCAAACTTAAATATATAAACCCACAAAGTGGTTTTCGTTGTGCACTTTTTTCAAGCTATCTCATAAAATTTAATGGGAAGATAAATTATGATGACAGGTTAGATGTAAGTAGAAACCAAGTAGTCTCAATCTTGGCTTGATAAAGTCATTTTATCATTTGTTAATATCTGTTGTTATCCATGGTTTCTTTGCTCTAGAACCTTCATAGTACCCTATTCCTTTCTCTGCTGTCTTTCCAGTGAGTCCTTTTTTCTTCCTTATGTTGCATCAGGATTCTTATTTTCTTCCTTGTCTGAAATTACTCCCTTTGTTAGCGTTTCACACATCTTTTCTTTTCCATATTGTCTAAATAATACTTTACCTTTGCCTTTTCTTTAACATTATTTTCATTTAGTTGTTAGCAGTGAATGATTGCTGGCATCTGCCCCCATGATTCTGCATGCATTCTTCGCTGTATTTCTGTTTTCATCCTCAACTAGATTATGGTCTATTTGGTAACAATCTCAGTCTCCCAATAATATCCTTGTTTAACTCCTTCTTTTATGATTTCAAACTACATGTCGGTTACAAGTAATTTTTTTGCTAATTTCAACCAATCTATTCCTCCTTTCTTTTCTTTTTCTCAATCTAAATTTTCCCACCACCACCATTATTTCTTCTACCTCTCCCATAACTACATTCAATTTACCCATAATATTTCTCCAGCTGTCCTCTTCTCGTTTGATTGTATTTTCAATATTCTCATACATATTCAACTTCTCCCTCATCATATATAGATGTGTACATATAAACTTGAACTATCACCGAGTCCTTTGGTATCATACCTATTCTTAAATCTATCACTCTATCATCATTGCACTTAACCTACTGCATTCTTCTTTAAATATCATTGATTGATAGCTTGCAAAATTCAGATTGATGTAAATGTCAATTTAGAGAAAGTTATCACTGTCAAATATGACACATTTGCATGACAGTACATTTTCAATCAATTGAATTGTATTTATTGATGTTTTTAAAAGGCAGTTAAAGTAATTTTTATAAATTTAAAGTATTACAATTTTACTTCCATTTACATATCAGGAGTTGTCATGTTTTTATATAAATATATTGGCTTTAAATACTTTTAACATTGAATATTGTTATTTTAATTAAATGTTACATACAATTATTTGATTTTATATCATTTTAAGTTTTTAACTTCTTAAATATCCATTGTTTTGTTATCACTCAAATGTGTAGATGTATGTGTGCTTCTTTGTAAAAGCCAGAGTATGTAGACATAGTGCTTAAAAATGAGTATGTTTTTCCAAGATGCATTAGATAGTTTTGAATCAGACCTAAAACTTAGTTAATCAAATGTTGGATGAAGTGACAGTATTAGTTGAAGTTCTTATTGATGTTATCCTAAGTGATATTTGTATGCCTTTATTGAGTTTTCAAACAGTGTATATGGCTATCTTTTATTTCTGTGAATTTTTATCAGTCAATGAGTTATTTATTCTCAAAAAATCATAAGTTTCAGAAACTCAGAAAATTCTTACAAATCCTGTGTGTTACTTCAAAATAAATGCGTCAAAGTAATTGTATACATAATTAAGTTTCCTGATGTACACTATATCTGTTTGTATAGCTAAACAACTATAATTTAGTAACTGCTGCTCTCAGTAGTTGTGTGTTGAATTAATTATAGTGTGTAACTTATTATTCAGTGGATAATTCATAATGCTGATTAAATCATCTCTTCTTCCACAGACCCAAAGATCAAAGCTCGTGTACTCCAGTACCTGTCTGTTGGTGGTGATGCAAATGCTTTCAATGTGAGGCAAAGGGAAGAAGCCTGTTCTAGGTCCTCTGCTCCCAGGGGCTTAGGAGTTAGCATGGCAGCAGAAACTACCACAGCAACCACCATCACGACAACCACGACAGTGGCAGCATCAGCAGCACCATTTGAAAAGGACAAGAAGCGGAGACTAAACTCACCTCCACCTGAATCTCATGCAAATGGCAGTCTTAGAGGTCACCAGGAAACACAAGAAGCCCCTGAGAGGGAGGAAGTGGATGCAGGTGATGATGAAGATGAAGATGATGATGACGATGGGGATGAAAAGGAAGACGGCAAAGATTTGTGGAGGGCCAAAGATGCCTTCCAGGAAGCTGACCGAATGCAGTGGGAGCCCATGTCTAGCAGTTCTGTTGGTCCTGGAAAGTTAAATCGACCTTGTCCAGCACCTCCACGTTTTGAGGCATTCATGATGACTGGGGACCTCATACTAAACCTATCAAGGAACCAACAGGGTTCTGGAGTATTGCCTTCAAGGGAGAAGAAAGTGGATAGTCTGCTGCGATACCATGCCCCCTCCTCTCCACCTCCCACCTCCACCTGCCCACCCACCGCTATCCGTACTTCCTCTGCCTCAGTTCCCACATCACCTGCAGAGTCTGAGATGGGTTTGAAGAGCAAGAGAAGGAAAAAAGGGGGAGGCAGTGGAAGGAGGCGGGTTGGGAAGGAGAAAGGTGGCAAAGGAGGAAGGGGAGGGGACTCTGATGGTGGTGGGGGTGGCAGTGCTGGGGGAACTGCATCAGCCTCTGGGGCAGCTGCTTCTGCGTTTGCATTTGTTAGGACTTCCCGTTCAGAGGACCACCTCCAACTTCAGAAAGACTCTTTATCTACAACAGTAGACATAGACATAGATGAGGATGTGACATCCTCCCTTAACACTCTTTTGGACACACGTCCTGATACCTCACAGGGCGGTTCAGCTGCAGGTGACACTCCTGCCTCATCTCCACCACCTACATCCACCCATGCTGAGCCCAAAAGCGAACGAATTGTTTGGACCTACAATGATCCAACATCTGTCAACACACAGCAGAATGGTTCCTCTTCCTCTAGTTCAACCTCTGGTTCCTCGTCAGCGTCTTCCTCTGCCTCTTCCAGATCCTCAAATTCCTCCTCTTCTTCCTCCTGTGCATCCTCAGAAGAGGGTGTTAGTCCACATCGCTCCTTCTCTCCCGCTTCCCCTACTTCTGTGTCTTCTTCAGTTATGTCAAGTGACAGCTCCAAAAGGCAGCACACTCCAGGGGCTGTGGCTGTTGCCACTGCTGGTACCAACCTCGCCAATGGAGACCTAAGTCAGTCAGAAGCAACTGTTTCTAACATCTCAAGTCCTGACTTCCGAGAAGAGGCTGAGACTTTGGATATAGTTGTGAGTGGTGGAGGTAGAGATCCTCTGCTGCTGCTGATGGAAGCAAGTGATCCTAGTGACAGTGACTCAACCATTCTAGTGAGTGACAGAGAGCCTGGTCGTAGGCGCCAGCAACAACAACAACACCAACAGGCAGTGCAGCCTCATCTGGCTCCCTCGAATGGGCATAACTCTTCCACAGCTCAGCAGCAGCAGAAAGAACATCATCGACACCATCATCACCACCATCATCATCACCACAGAAGTCATCGGCGACATCATGGACACAGACACCACCATAAGCGAGGAGAGGTTTCAACTGCTGAAGAGGAAGATGTTGGATGTTTGGGAGAGGAAGGTATTGAGGGAGGACCCTGTAGTGGGGAGAGGCAGCACAGGATAGTAATAAAGGTGAAAGGTCCTGAAGGAGGTCAAAGGGGTGGGTGTGCTCCTGTTAGGTCTCCCAGTGTTGGATCAGATGATGCAGGAAATGACATGTTAGGTTACCAGGAGCTGAGGGAATCAGAAGATGATGTGCCCTCTGGTGTTTGTTTAGGGGTTGTGGAAACTGGAGAAGGAAATAGACAGACAGCTACTTCTCCTCCCTTATCTGAAGATGATTCAGATATGGACAGTCTACATAGCTTCCACTATAGTCCAAAGGCAGTAGACTTGCCTTCAGCCTTTAGGCTTGCAAAGAGGTTGTACACTTTGGACGGGTTCAAAAAGTCAGACGTTTCAAGACATCTGAGCAAAAAGTAAGTATCTCTTATGAATAAGCTTTGATTTTCTTGTTTATTTTACTTGCTCATTGTGATTTTTTGCTCAGCAAGTAATGTAATTTTCAGGGGATATCATCTTATCTATCCAAAAATTGTCTAAGTTCATAAATTAATGAACATGCATGGCATAAAGTAGAAAGGTACGAGAGGTAGAAGAATTTTAATTTTAACGCTTGGGTATAATCGTTACTCATTTATTAAGCATAAAACTATACAAACCCAAGAAAGTCTTCATTAAACTCTATATTGAAAGAATCTATTACATTTAAGGTCTCTTTTGGTATTTTTTCAGAACCACTGAAAATGTATCATCAGGTACATATTCATAACTCTACTACTAGTTAGCACCATGTACATCATCTATGTGTTAAAAAGTATGCAAGTTTGGGTGGCACACTGTACAATACGTGAGGTGTGCTCTATCTACCAAAAAGAATGATGATGTAAAACAATTTGTATAGAATATTTATACGAGAGGTGTGCTTTATCTACCGTGAAAATGATGTAAAAAATTTGGATAGAATATTTAAGATTTAGTAATCTCATGTTATGAGTCTAAATTGTAATTAAATTGGTAAGGTATGCCTTCCTATGTTGTGGTGAGTGAACCACAATTGAGTGCCAACTGGAAGAGCATACAAGCATGCCATAATATGTCTGTCTGTTTATTATGAAAATATGTAAACTCCAAGTGCTCTGGCCTAACTTTGTGAAAAGCCATCTGAAAAAAGTCAGAGATCAATGCTATTTTCCACAGTTCTTTATTTAAAAAGACTCTTTTCAAGCATGATGGTCATCCTCAGGTACAATTCTAAGGGGAAGAGGAGAATTTGTATGTGGGTGTTCAGTTTTGATAGAAGGGAAAGGAGAAGGAAGGGGTAATGGTAAGTCAAAAGGTTTGTTAAATTAGTGGACATCTTGGAGAAGATATCTCAAATGTGAGAATGATTTGACCTACTGTGACCCCTCCCCTTTTTTTCCCTACCATCAAAACTGTAAATCCCTATATAATTCTCTAATTTCTGTATGTAGTGTACATGAGGATGACTGTCATGATCATTAACAGTCATGTTAAAGATTTGTGGAATATATAAAACACTTTATAGATTTACAACATTTGGCTCTGAAAGGACACAAGTCTGGTGGCAGCTTAATCAAACAACATACACTTATTTAAATATGTACAATACACAATGGATCATCTCTAATACATGTTACACCCTTTACGTGACATTGAATATAAATTTAAATAGCACATTCACACAATTTACATTTCTATTTCTCAATAAAATTTACATCTTCTTCCGAACTCCTTTTTATTCTTAGGTAAGGGTATGAAGACCTCTTCAGGCAAACTGTTCCTCCATTTAATCCCTCTGTATATGAATGAGTACTTAGCTAAATCTGTTCTTTGCTTTCTCAGCTTTAACTTCTGCTTATGATCCACTCGAGCAATATGAATCGGATCTTGTATTCTGCTTCTCATCTCATTCCAAGCCTCGCCACCGTTTCTTACCTGAAGGATTCCTACCAAAATGTCTATCTCCCAAAATTTATCTTGCTGTCTCTAAAGTTTTAACCGAATAGTAAAAATAAGATTGATCACTAAAATACTGCTCAGCTTAAAAGAGTGGTTGCATGAGCAGAGTGGAATACACTCGACGTGGTAGGTAAAAAAAATCTCGAACCAGGAAAGCGGAAGAAGTGGATTCGAGCCCCAATCATGTCGTTTTTTTCCTTTCTTTTTGTCTGTACTGTAGCCAAAAATACCAATCCCATACAAATCAAATTACATCAACTTCGACATTTCACTTACAACCGAAAGTAACATCGCATTAGTTAGAATTTGGCTTAGGCTCAAAGATTTCCTAAATCCCACGGACGAGATGGTCCTCCGCCACAACATTCGCAAACTCGTCCACGAGGCCACGAAGATTGAGACATTCTGTCCACACATGATGAAAAGGAAGACCAAACAAAAGAAAAGCGTATGAGAGAAGTCTAAGTTTAGAGACACAGAATGGCTGTGAAGACGACAAAGGTGGGGAAGGCAGCGTGAAAAGAGAAGATGGGATAAAGAGGTGGAAGAGGATAAAGAGGGAGGGCGAGAAAGAGCAAGGTCAGTGTGAGCAAAAGATCCAGCTTCTTTGGGGCCCCACGGAAAGGGTAGCGTATAGACCAGTAAAGGAGAGTGGTGAGACCGCACACCTCAGAGGGCCGGATTAGGGCAACGTGGGGGGCAGGAGGGGTGTGGAGAGGTGGGGGCCTCCCTTAGGCACCCGTGAAATTTGCGAAGACAAAACACGGTTGTGAGGCACCTGTAAGCTGCTACGGACGGTGTGGTTTTGGCAGGGCTTAAGGGGCAAGACTGAAACTTCCTCACGCCCCATTGCCCCAGCTTCACCTTCCTGCCCCCCCTCGGACCTTCCCCTAGCTTTCGGCCATACCCACACTCGGATTTCCTCCAGACCAACCGTTCCTTACCATCTCAATTCCACTTTACAGAACAGACAACCCATAAGACGGAAAGCGCCGCGCTAGAAACCAAATAAAAACAAGGAGGGGAGAAACACTCATTTCTAACGACGTCACCTCGGCTATGACGACCATTCAAAAGGCAAAATTAGTGGCTGAACTAAAGAGGGCACAGCTGTTTGGTAAGTCACCGAAGTCAAGATTCCACTGCAGCTATTGGGGGCAATAGGACTATAAAGATCATGGGATATTGGATAGTACCTACGCATATAAGTGAAGGTAGTCTGCCTTCCCCCTGGGGCCTGCCAAAGTCCCGCGAAGGACTTGGGCATTGACGTGTGGTATTTTTGACAAATTAGTTAAGAGATTGAATTGCTGAGAAGTCAAATAGATTTCATAGTGAAAACGATGCCCAAAAGGAATCTATCGTAAAGGTTTTTTTCTCAAAAGAAAATATATTAATTAATATCATATATTATATTATTA